>VMDO01003318.1:0-23634 GCA_007922755.1 Pedetes capensis
AGGTACCTCAAAAAACTAAAAATAGAACTACCATATGACCCAGCTATAACACTATTGGGAATTTACCCAAAGGGAGATGAGTCATCATACCATAGAGACACCTGCATCTCCATGTTCAATGCAGCGCTTTTCACAATAGCAAAGATATGGAATCAACCAAAGTGCCCCTCAACAGAAGAATGGATAAAAAAACTATGGTTCATAGGGTTTTCAATGTCGGATTGATTTTGGGGAGTGGGTTGCTGGGTCCATCTCCTAAGCCTATAGCACCTGGTGTTCCCAGGTGGTCTCTCATCCAAGTATTAACCAGGCCTGACCCTGCTTAGCTTCCAAGATCTGATGGGATCGGATGCCACAGGGCTACAGGCTGCAGGCCAGCAGTCACACTAGTCATATACTAATTAGAATACTTCAGTTGTAACTTGAAGTAATTATAGAATTGGTATGTGATTGGTTTTTCTACCATACACTATCAATAATTATTTTTCTACATATTTTTTCTTTTATATTACCCTACTCAATTTTTTTTTTACATAGGTTAGAGTACAGACATGTCTTTGTTTTGGCAGGAATACAATCATATCTATCAAACAATGAGTTTGACTATCACTAAGGTATTGAATTCCACACGTACGTGACTTTTAACCTCTAATGAGCAATAGGTACTGTACTTCAGTGTGCGAAATACTGGGAAACACATTACAAGCATTTCTATCATTGGTGAGAAATATCTAGAAAATGTTGCTGCAATGTTGGCACAGTAAATCTTAAATCCAAGTATATCCTAGAGTCAAATTATGATGTACTACATAAGTACTACAAACAAATTATGCAAACAATTCTATTAGCTTTAAGAAGCTATCTTATGGTACCAATACATGATAGCTACTCCCATAACATTATGTTATATGATATTAAAGTGTTTTGTGCTTCAATTGCGTAAACTGACATTCAGTATGATGGATATAAAATTCTACTTTTAGTAATATTGAAATCACTTTTAGGGATTAAAATGATCTAAATTTACATATAAAGTTATAAATAAATAAAAATAAAAATAAAGCACATTAGCCTTATTATTTAATATGAACAATAGTTTACCATGTATAAATTTGTAAGCATAATTCCACAGATGTGGCATTATGATATCATGCCAATTGTACATTAACCCCTGTATTCTCAAAAGTAGAATTATTACATTTCTATGTAAATAAAATCAGCTGTGTTGGCACACACTAGTAACCAATTTGCAGAAGAGGATGAGGCAGGAGGATTATGAGTTTGAGGCCAGCCTGGGCTACACCTTTGTCTGAAGGTATACTACTGCTGTCCCTGATCCTGCCAGATCTTGGAAGCTAAGCAGGGTTGGGCTTGGTTAGTTGTTGGACAGAAGACCACCGGGGAACAGCAGGTGCTGTAGCTTTAGGAGAAGGACCTAGCAACCCCCTCCCAAGAAAAAAAATCAGCCATTGAAAACCCTATGAGTAGCAGAGAAGTACTGACAGTAGTGTTCACCTGTAGGGCTGCTATAAATTGGACAACCAACTAGATGGCACCTAACAACAACAATGTAAATAAAATGTCATTCTCAAAACTCAAGGTGTTTGCAATCAAGTAGTTGCATGCTTTTAGTTAATCCATCTGAGTCTCAATTTTCTCATCTTCAAACTTGGAGCAGTCATATCTACTTTTAATAAGTGCTGAATAAATATTCTCTGGGCTGGGATTTAGCTCAGTTGGTAGAGCACTGCACTGCAGTCTCTGAGGTCCCGAGTTCAATTCCCAGCACTGCAAAAATGGGAGAAGGACCTGGCAATCCACTCCCAAGGCAATCCTGAAATAATCAGCCATTGAAAACCCTATGAGGGTCGCTATGAGTCAGATACCGACTTGAGGGCACCTAACAACAACAACAACAATCTCAACTTTTGCCTGCAGCCTACCACTGTGGTGTCCCATATTGGCAGATCTAGGAAGCTAAGCAGGGTTCTGCCTGGTTAGTACTTGGATGAGAGAACAGCTGAGAATATCAGGTGCTGTAGGCTTGGGAGAAGAACCTGACAACCCACTCCCCAAAATAAATCAGCCACTGAAAACCCAGTGAATAGCAGAGATGCACTGACAAGTGTTTCTTCTGTTGTACGTAGGGTCACTATGAGTCAGATACCAACTAGATGGCATCTAAGAACAACAACAATCTGAACTTTAGTGGGATTGTAACATCATATTTATATGCAAAAGTCAACACACGATCTGTGTGATGATCTCCACCATTGTGTTGGAATGTGAAAATGGGGGAACTGAGGCCTAGAAATCTTCAAATGCACAGAAGATACTAATTCATTCAGATATACACCAACTTAGGTGTAAATGAAAAAGAAAAAGTTACATTATTTATGAGTCTGCTTCCCAATTGTAATAAAAGGATATTCTTCTTCTCAACTAACATAAAAAGATAAACATCTGTTTTAAATAAAAATTTTAAAAAACTAAATGTGATGCAAGTTGGATAAAACTTCAGGGTTTGCCTGGTCATTTAGCTCTGAAGTGTACCTCACATTAGTCAAGACAGCATGACTCCTTGGCTTTGATTTTTGGCATTTATAATGATCTTTAAAAAACACTGTCATAAATTCATTTGAATGAGTGTCTGTGACACAGATAAAATTTAGACTGTTATAGCCAAGTCATGTACTTTCCTGCTGCTCTTCCCAGAAAGGACAGTGACTTGTTTGGCTTCCAACCCACGTGGAGCAATACTCTGGAATAAGGTGTATCTCTAGCAAAACCAATCAAATTCTGGGTTCGGGTTTAGTCAGTAACAAAGTCAATGTTCAGATATGAAGCATTCAATCCATCACTGTCTTTAGTGATAGAAAACAACTGTTCTGACTATTGTTTTCATTAACAGGTGGTTAATGTCTTGAATATAATATATATTGTAGTTTAATAGAAAAAAATTCATTTAGGCATCAGAAAGTCCAGGCCTCACGTCTGTTTTTCCTCCTTGTTAATGTCTCAATCTCTCTGATTGTCAGGTTTTCTGTGTATAAAATAGGTACGATCATATGCCAGAACATTTGTAATGAAGAGAAAAATGAGTTAGCATGTATCAAGTGGTTAGGTTTTTAAAAGGCAACTGAAAATAGATTGAAAGAAAAGAAAGTGGGAGATGGGGCCCAGGTAGGAGATTCAGTAATAAGTAGGTAAAAAATGATAATCTTGAACAATAGCAGTGGAGGGAGGGAGGAGGAAGGGAGGGAGGGAGGGGGAGAGAGAGAGAGAGAGAGAGAGAGAGAGAGAGAGAGAGAGAGAGAGAGAGAATGAGAATCTTGGCATCTAGTTTCAGACAAAAGTGTGATAGGCTGGTAAGAGGTAAATGGGGGAGAACTGGAGGAAGCATTGGTTAAGGCCCCAGGATGGCTTTCCTTTTGAATACTTTAGTCTGTGATCCACTAGTCTTCCAAGTGGAGTCAGGGAAAACATGCAGAGAGTTGTTGTATATAGATGACATTTAAACCCACGAGGCCAAATGATACCATCAAAAAAGTACTTCCAGAAAGAAAAGGGGGGAGGACCCAGGACTGAGCCCTGGACTGAACCTTAGGGACAACATTTAGAGATACAAATGATGAGAACTTATCACAAAAGGAAGCAAAGTAGTTTCTGTTCTGAATCCATTTATAGGTTCAGTACCTTTAGGTATCATTGTGTTATTGCCGAGTAAATAGGGATTGCCCTAACATTCTTGCAGAAAAATCTAAAAAAGAAATAGCTGTTATAAAGTCAAGGCATCAAGAATAAATATGTGTATGAATTTTCATAGTATCCTAATTGGCTTATTTTTTGTGAAAAAGGTTTAATTTATGCTGAAGTTCAAAGACACAAAGAAATCTTCAATGTGTGTTTTTATTTCTCTATCTCAGTCTCTGTACCTTCTTATTGACAGCAAAAGCTATAAAAGGAAAAAAGTTTACCCAAAAACTTGTCCTCTATGGTTTCTTGAAAACACAAATATTGTAACTTGTGTTTTAAAAGAAAGGCTCTATTTCAACAATTTCCATTTTTCTAAGGACCATCATTCAGAAAAAAAAATCATGTGGTATACAAGGAAGACTCTATGTAAGATGGTATTCTGTAGCAGGGTGTTCAGCTTTCTTTTATTTGATTCCCTTATTGGCAACTATTCATAACACAAATGCTTTTGTCCTTTTCCCCTCTCTCTGCCACAATAGACCAAGTAATTAACCAAGTGAAGAGGCTGTCAATTAAACACTGATACTAATCTAGGCATAAAAGCTTCTTTAGGGAACATTGGTTTTGAACATATTTGCAGCATTATCAGCATTGATTTTATTCAATCCAATTCTCATACAATCGAGTGCTCCAAATGTTTACATGCAATCCAGGCAACGCTTGCAACATGGATGACCCACACTGTAGAAACAGTGCTCACAAAGAATGTACAAAGAATAAGCTACCTATTATCCCTACAAGCCCTATTTTTCCAGGAATAGATGTTCCATCATTAATTAATGTCCCACATCTTTAATGATAAGATTGTCAAGGACAATTAAGGAAATGATTACAAGTGTCCTTGGCAACCGGAATGCCCCACAGATTTTAGCTTACTTTCCCTAAGTGTGGCTTAAAGGTCATTTCTTTGAAGTAGAAAGACTTAAGCATGGCTTGCATTGATGTCATTATGTACAAATGTTGCACAAAAAGAAGACATCTTTTTAGGTTGATTTCTTCAGCAGGAAAAAGAAGATATTTTAAAATAATTATATTTTTGAGTTACTGCTCCAGCAATTAACTAGTATCCAATGCTAAATCTTCTTTGAGAATTGCTAGGGTTTACTACCTATCTTATGAATCTGCTGGATAATTTCATATACTATATACTATAATTAGTTTCCTTCAAATAAATCCATTTTTGGTTTTGACTAGCTATCAATGATATTCCTCTTTCTCTTATTTCATTTCAGTCTGTTGGCACATGCCTTCTAAGTACAGCTGTGCTCAAGTAGAGCCTGTGACACCTTGTGGCTTCAAGAAAATCCCCCTTTCCAAACCACTGGCAAACTAGAGAGACTTTGTAATTTCATCCTATTTCCAAGTTGCTAAGTTAGCCTGAAGTGGTTTCCTGGGTGCTAGCAAAAGTCACATACCCTAGGTCAGTACTCGAGAATTTTGTGACTCGTGACAGGAAAGCAGCAGGAGCATCATTTTTGCAGCACTTCTCCTTCTGTCCCAAGTCCCATAGGAGTGACATGAGCAAATGCTGTGTGTGCAATGAATTCAAATCACAGCTGCAGTACCACAAATTTAAGAACCATGATTTTTATAATAGGCAATAAGAAACCCATGTGGCTTTTGCTCCAGGAAGATAAGTTGTCTATCACTATTTTTTAAGGCAGTTTTCTATGTAAACATCCTTGTAAAGATAATGGTAAGTAGTGTCTTTGGAGGACAAGCAAAAAACATGAGAGACCCATAAACAATCTTCTCCCTTAATGTGTTTCTAGAAAGAAGTCATTAAGAGAGAATGTCTGACAGGCATATGTCAATTATAATCACCTTCAGAAGGAGTTCAAACTGTACATGCCCCACAATCCCAACATTTTAATAACATTTATCCCACCCACTCCTAGCACCTTCCCCAAGCACAAAATTTTCTTCCCCATAATAAGATCTTGACACTTTCAAGACTGTTTGTGCTAGACACAGACATGTGAATCAAGTCTAATGAATCATATAAATTATGGCAATATCTATCAATAGGTCATTTATTTCCTCCCTTTTTCCTAGCCTTGATTTTCCATTTACTTTTTACAACACACTGCATGTAGTCTATATAATAAGCAACCTCACTTTAGGAAAAAGTGTATTATTTAAATGAATGCTAAGTAATGTAAAGATTATATAGGCCAAAATAGTTGACTACTATTATGAGTTTCAAAAGCATGTAAATTACCAATGATTTCTCCAAAGACATTACAAAGCATTTTTCATATTCACTCATTCCATAGTTATTATCCAAACTTCTCTGAAATATTGGAAAAGGCAATAATAAAAATCATCATGAAATGATTGAAACAGGCCATATAACTTTAACATTCACATTGTCAATACTGTCAATAATAGTATCTTTGTTATATTAAACATGAGAATTATAAAGAAGAAATGATTGAAGCACTCCATCTATATAACAATGTTTACTTCAATGTAGTTCTATATCAATCTTTGTATGTAATAAATCTATTGACCTATATTACATAATCAAATTTGTATATGGTTATGATTTGGATATGAAATGTCTCCCCCAAAGGCTCATACATTGGGGCCTTGATCCCCAGCTGGTGGTGTTATTTTGAGAGGTTCTGGAAACTTTAGGAGATGGGATCTAGCTGGAGGAAGTAGGTCACTGAGCAAGGATCTTTTGGGCTTATCTTTTCCAGGGTTCCTTCCTGTCTCTGTCTCTGTGTCTTGCCCACCATGATGTGAACTACTCTGCTCTACTACTCTGCTCTTTCTGTCATGATGGACTGATACCTCTGAAACTGTGAGCCAAAATAAATTCTTCCTGCCTTAAGTTGTTTATGTCAGGTAATTTGTTCATAGTGACGAAAAGCCAGCAAACACATATACATGTATTTATTGATTTTTTAACTTGATGTTTTATCATTAACATATTCAAACTATGACAATGATGCTACTTAAAAGATAACATTTTAAATAACCTCTTATGTCTTTTCCTTACACAGCCAATCTATATTTTATTAAATAATTTTCCTATGGTTTATTATTTAAGTTGTTTATAATTTTCCCAGTAAAAATTCCACACTATGCTACTTTGTACACAAATATTTCCACATATTTATGATTATGTTCTTGGGATAGTTTGATGGTTGATTTGGGGTGTCAGCCTGACTGAATCAAAAGATATGCAAGTGTCCATTGCTCTTCTGCTGTAAGGGATATCCATGTGGTTTGGCATTTCATTAGAATGTTTGAGCTGCCTCAGATGTGTCCATGGACTGAGTAGGGAACATCTGCCTTCATTGTAAGCTGGCATCATTCAAGAGGCCAGGCCCAGATAGAACAAAATGGTAGAGGAAGCTAGACACCATGGTGCACAGCTGTAATCCAAGAAACTCAGAAGATGGAGACAGGGGATTGTGAGTTCCAGGCTAGAAGCAGCATGAATAACTTAATGAGACCCTGACTGAAAGTACAAAATGATCTGGGCATGCATCTCCCTGGTAGAGCACTTGCCTAGCATATGCAAGACCCTGGGTTCAACCCTGAACTACTGGGAAAAAAAAAATGTTGAGAAAGTGAGAATCCATCTTCTGTCTTCCAAATCTATGATGTTCTTCTCCTTCCCTTGGACATTAGAACTTCAAGTTCTCTGGGTTTGGGATTCTGAAAGTTGCACTAGTGGCCCCCAGGTTCTCAGGCCTTCCACCTCTGAGAGTTATGCCATTAACTGCTTTGGTTGTGAGGCCTTTACACTTGGAGAAGCTACACTGCTGGCTTTCCAAGTCCATGGATTTCAGATGGCCTATTCTGGGATTTCTCAGCTTCCATTAATTGAGTGCTCCAATTCTTATAAATCCTTTCTCATCTCTCTCTCTTTATATATCCTATTGGATTCTGTCTCTCTGGAGAACCTCGACTGAAACAATTTACTACAAATGAAATAACTTGTTGTTGTTGTTGTTGTTGTTAGGTGCCGTCGAGTTGGTATCTGACTCATAGCAACCCTCATAGGGTTTTCAATGGCTAGCTGTTTCGAGATTGCCTTGGGAGTGGATTGTCAGGCCCTTCTCCCATTTTTGTGGTGCTGGGAATTGAACTCGGGACCTCAGAGACTGCAGCGCAGTGCTCTACCAATTGAGCTAAATCCCAGCCCATGAAATAACTAGGTAAATAAAAAATAGTGTTCTAGTTTAAAATGGAATTTTAAAGGCAGCCACTGTGTGATGTGGTAAAGGAAAGGAGTTAGAACAGGAAATAAATGACTCTTTTCCAAAGAAAGAAAGTCTGGAGAAGCACAGAAACCACCCAGGAGACTGTGAAATAGTTCTAGGTCACAGAACAGAGATGAACAGCAAGAAGGACTGAGGAGGGCACATTTCCAGTTGTGGCTTCCAGTGGGGGAGGGGAAACAGAACCTTCATCCAAAGACTTAAACCAAATAGCCCTGGTCATCAGGCTGGTAGTCCCACAGGACAAGTCCACAGTCCTTGAAGTCCTTGAACTATTCCAGGGGTTTGGTGAAACAGTGGCTCTTACTGATTGGGGAGGTTCAACATTGGAGAAGTGACTCTCTTTCCCAAGCTCCATGTCTCCGAGGGTTGTGACCTAGTGCCATCTTCAGAGGGAACCTATTGTATGAGGCTGAGGAGGCCTGAAAAACAAAGAATTATCACCCATGGAGAGCCTGGGGGTGACCTACCACAACCCCAGTGTGCTACACAGCTGCAGTCCATGGTAAGAGAGAGGGGGGAGATGGGATGATGACATTCTGAGAGTTTCAGGCAGCAAGAGGCTTGGGGAAGATGCTCAGAAGCAAGCACCATCACCCAGGAAAAGTAGATGATTCCATCTCCTGAGAGGAGCTACAGAGATTGTTAAATCTGAACCACTGTGAGATAAAAAGACTCCATCTCAAATGACCACTAACACCATCTATCAAACTCAAGTATTACAGACCACATAAAGAGGAATCTCTGGTATTTTCTCTCTGTCTCTCTGTCTCTCTGTCTCTCTGTCTCTCTGTCTCTCTCTCTCTCTCTCTCTCTCTCTCTCTCTCTCTGTTTTCTTTTTCTTTCTTCCTGCTATGCTGAGGATTGAATCTAAGATTTGCATGGGGTAAGTGCTGTGGCACTGTGAAGTACCCTCATCCATTTTCTTATTTTTGCTTGGAGATAGGAGTGCATTGAATTGTGCAGGCTGTTTCTGGTCTGGGGCTCAAGATTCTCCTGCCTCGGCTCCCAGAGATGCTGGAGTTGTAGAGGAACAAGTTGATGTCCAGCCTCTCTCTCTCTCTCTCTCTCTCTTCTATTCTTTCCTCTCTTCATTGTTAATTTTCACTTCCTCATTTCTCTTTTTTCTAATGGAATTTTTGAAGAAAAAAATGAAATCTTAAGGAGATAAGACAAATTTCCTGTAATATGTACAGCTAAAAGTCTGGGAGGAAACCCACAGTCTCTCTAGTCTAAAGGACTAGAAGAGAAAGGGTTTGGCTTAGGGTTTGGGTTTGGTTTGTAGCCCATCTATCTAGACATAGGATTTAAACCCAAATCTGAACAGAAACCAAACCCTTTAAATTATAATATATTGAACCCACACTTGAATCTGAACACAATTTTTTGCTGGTTTGAGTCCCCCTCAAGATAAAAAAAAATAAATTTATTTACTTATTTATTTATGTTAGTGGGTTACAGAGTAGTAAAGCTTTTGCTATTTCCATTACACAACTATCACTTGTGGTTACACTTTCATCAACTTACATATTTTGTAGAACCATTTGATTAGTATATAGTATGATAAATCTACATTAATAAGATGAAATTATATTTTACCTCATCTGTTCTGAACCCTCAAAAGCTATTCATGTGTGTTCTCTAGACCCTCTCCAAAATAAATAAGAAGTAATGTCACAGTCCTTTTGAAACGCAAGCCTTTTCATCCTAGGTTTGTCTATAATTCGCCTTTGGAGTACTTCCTTTCCAGTTCTTGCTAGTAAACCAAAGATAGGAAATGGTAGTTGTGGGGCACGCGCCTCCCGGTCAGGCCTGGAGGTTCTGACGGGCTGCGCCACCGCGCACACAGATACTAAACACAATTCACTCAAGACCCTCAGGTGAGGGGCACAGACTCCTGCGGCCCTCAGGACCCCGGCGGAGACCGGAGAAAGGAAAAGCCTCAGGCGCTTTTGCCTTCCAGGGGCAAACACCTGTGTTGGTCATCTGGGTGGTCAGGAGGAGGCAGCTGTTGCTTCGTCCGTAATCAGAGGGAGAGCAGGTTCTTTTCCTTGTTGATGATTGTGACGGGAGAGCGTTTTTCCTCATCAAAGGTCCGGGAGCAGAGCAGCAGGAGAGGTGCTTCCTCATCGGTGGTCCAGGCAGGAACCGGCGAGAAGGCGCAGAAAGGGATGCCAAAAAGGCCGTGCCAAAAAGGGCCTAAAAAGCTGTGCCAAAAGGTCAAGCTGCCGCAGCACAGCTCTTTATGTAGCTCGCCCATGGAATGGCCTGAGCCAATCAGCTTTCAGTCCAGTTGTCCAATCAGGAAGGGTTCAGTACAAACGGTGCAACCAAGTTACTTTCATTTTCCCTAGGTCTCTAACTTACAAATCAGATATTCAAATGCCATTTTCCCAGTTTGGGAGTTTTTGCCAATTTCCTCCCAATTTTTCCCTACAGGTAGTAAAGTTGGGTAGTGTGGAAACTCAACATTCTCTTCTAAACTACCTTGGGTGCAATCATGATAGAATTATTAGGCAAGACCAAGACCAGCCTCTCCACAGAGGCACTTTTATTAGTGTAGGAAGTTCTGAGGGATTTAGTGGTCTGAGTTACTATCAACTTCTGAATACTTGAAAATTTGGTCATTTCAAATTGCAGTGTTTCATTCTTTCCAATCAGACTTTTATTTTTACATGAAACTTAACAAGGCTTAAACATTAGCCTCATAATTCATGGACTACAAGATCAGACTCTGATTTATAGTTACATGAGCTCTGACTGCAAAAACAGTCTTATTTAGGACCAATATAGAAAGATCTACAGTTCTGTTTCTTACCTTGTCTTCAGTTCAGAATTTAAAGTTCTCACATTGTTGTCTTTTTTCCCCCTGAAGGTCTCCAATACAATTATAATTGAATTTAAAAGCTCATTGTAATTTTTTTCACTGTTGCACCAAAACTTCATTTGATGGCTTTTTTAGTGTATATTAATTATATAAAGTAAAAAGTTTCATTATGATATTTCCATACATGTATATAATGTATATTGATCATATTCACTACCCTTTACCCTTTACCCTTCTTGTCCTTTTTTCCCTTTACCTGTTCAACACCTCTAATAGTATGATGTTTCTATTCCCTTGTTCTCTAGGACTTTTTCTTCTATTGGTCCAGGTAGTTTATTTCTTTTCCTTTTTAAAAATGCCTTCTTTTATTTTCCATCGAATCTTTAATTATGTTTGAGGAGAAATCTGTCTGAAGTTGGAATTTCCTAATGGATAGAGGCCATAGGTTTCCCCTTAGTTCATAGTCTTGTGTGGCAATTGACAAACCCCACTTCTCAGATTCATCGTCAGAAAGCAGGTTGAAAGGCACAGCTCCCACTTCACTTCCCATTGAGTAGCAGTGTTCTACCAGGTCTAGCTCTTATCCAGTCACTCTGTCTGATTTTCTAAACTGCTGCAGTCCTGCTAGAAATTGAAAATGGTCATTTTCAACATACTGATTGCTATCAGGATTCTTTCTTCATTATCCTTTTCTACAAACTTCCTGATGTAATAAGCCAACAGTACTTAATCACCACCACGTCTCCATGCCTATTTCTGCCTTATTTTCTGAGACCAGGTGCTCACATGAATATGTAAAGATAGGATATAGGGAAGAAAAGTACTCTAGCTATGTCAACCAGAAGCTCCACCAAACTTGCCTGTTTTAGAGTTAGTATACAGTGGCTGTCTGAGCCATGATACAGACTTGCACTCTGTGTATAATGGGAGCCACAAATGAAGCCACATTGTATAATTTTAAGTTTTCTAGTAGTGACATCAAAGAAGTGCTCAACAGTCACATATGACTGGTGGATATGATATTGGATACTGCAGGTCCTGACAGTCAGGGAGTGACACAAAAGTCTCTGAGCCTGTGTTCATCTATGTGGCTCCTTATGAGTGAAGAATGAGTTAACTGCCATCTATTTCTCTTAATTTCATGGCTTCTCCCTTATGGTTAATAAACTTGCTGTCCATCTTCTGAAAATGGGTTGAATATCAATATTGATTTTCAGTGATGATGTGATGTTTTGTTTTCCTGCATATATTCACAAGTATTTTGTTGAAAATAGGGAGATACTTGCCCAGATGTCATTTTAAGCTGTACATCAGATACATGAACTTCAACTTTATTTTTACTGCATATCAAACAACCTCTGAACAACAGCTGAGGAAAATCTACCCTGTAAAATAAATGTAAAGCCTAGTAAATGACAATGATTTATAGAAGCAAGAGGACTCTTTTATAATTTTCATGTTCCTAAACAAATGTGCCTGCGTGTAGGACAGGTTTAAGTTGTTGCTCTCATTTGTATTTCTCCACTTTGGAGAGATGATGTGCAGTCATGCATCTAAAGGTTTTTCAGAAAGCTGAGAAACATTCCCATTCTCTGCATTTGTTTACCAAACACACTGCTTCACAGAAAACTAAATAATCCTGACCTTCCATTTTCAAAAAGTGGCTACTTTACCAAGAACTTGAATAGCTTAGAAAGATAATCCTGTTCTTTTAAATGCAGAGAACTTGTAAGTACAACTAGAATAAAAATATCAAAACTTGAGATGCCTGCAATGTGAAGATCTATTGATCCCTAATGTGATTATTATAAAAAAGTTCCAATTAAAGTATTTCACTATTTAGGAGTCTTACTATGAATCAATTGTCAATCCCAACCGAGTCCAACTTTAACATTTTTAATAACTAAATTTAGTGTTATTTTGAAAAACATAGTTGATTGAATAAACAAAATTAGCTGAATTTTGACGACCTTGTGATAGCACCTGTATACATTGACATAAGTTCTTATAAATATTAACAGTGATTTTTTTAAGTGAAAATCTTCAGTGCTTTTAAAAAAGTAATAGGTTATAGATGCTTCATCAATGACATAAAGCCAAAAGATCTTAAACATTTGGGAAAGGATAAAATCTTGGAAAAACTTATTTATTTTCCAAGTTCTTAAAAACATCACTCTAAATCTGCAGCTAGGTCAGAAATATGGAATCCACTCAGTGTCTTCCATGAATTCAGTGATGTTTCACCTTAATTTTGTAAGCAATTATACACATACATCATGTATTGTTAGCTATAATTTAAAATACACCAGTATGTGGGAACATTTATTAAGCCTTTATAATCTTCAGGGCAGTATTCTAAAGACGGTTTACATTTATTAATTTCTCATAACCCTATGGTAGGCAAACCTAGTCCCACTTTACAGGGGAGTAAACATAATTTATATAAAAAAGAAGTTAGGTGAGATAAAAATCTTTTGACGTAGCATTGCAATATCCTCCTGGTTAAATAGCATTTAATCAGAAAGTGATTACTGCAAATGATCAATAGCAAGGAATAAAGACAAAAGTTTTGATCTCACAGAGTAGATGTTACAAATTAGGCAAACACTTCTAAGTGCAATCAGCAATGGTAAATGAGAGGAATCTGATGAAACTCCCATTAAAAAGTTTGCAGGGGAACAGATCAGTTTTTTCTTAAACTCCAGAAAGTAAAATGTCAGTGATGGGGAACATCTGGGACCATAAAAAGACCTAATCTCTGTGGATGCCATAGACTTATTTTTTCATGTAGGAAGATCTGTCATGATAGAGGTAACCCAGGAAGAAGCTGAGATTCTGATACTGGTACAAGAGCCTCTGTACTGAAGAAATATTTCATGGCTTTCATTCAGTCTTTTCCCCTTACCACCCTATTCAAGTAGCTGGGGGAATAAATTTAAGTTACTGATGCACTTACTATACTATTAATACATTTGCCTGAATGTCACTATATTAGAAATTATAAATTGTTTTTATTTTGTATGTGCTTAGTAGCCTTTGAATGTGAGTAAATTAACTTAATGACTTAAAAGTGATATGAAAGAACAGTTCTTATTTTCAGTTTTTAAAGCTATCTTAAGAATGAAAAGAATGGGAAGAAATCAACACCTTCCTTAAGTGTTCCTTCAGCACTGGACTTTGTTCTGAATGTGAGGATGTCTATAATATTGTTTGTTTTAAATTGCTTCAATTGTTGTGTTCTGTTTACTTTGAACTTCTTGGAATTCCAAATCTGTAAACTGCATTCCAACTGAACAGCAATATACCATTCAGAGTAAAATTTGCACTAAAAGAATGAGAGTAGCCCATTTTAGTGAGAGAAAAATTCATTAGGACACTTTGAAGGTTGGGGGACTATCTGGAGTTAAGAGTTATTTTCCAGTAGTTTGAAAATTTAAAAGAAAAGAAAAGAAAAAAGTAAAAACCCCAACAGAGAACTGATTCACATAAAAAGATAGCAGTCATTTTCCCTTTAAAATCATTATTCAATACACTCTATCTCTCCACTCTGTTGCCAGGTAGCTTAAATGCTTACTTCCCCTCTTTGGGCCAAATCTTACCAAAGCAGACTAAATAGTAGAGAACATTCACCAGGATGCAGAAGGATAAGCTTCCTGAAAACAGCTCAGCTATGAGTTCCCATGGTGTGAATGACCAAAGGAAAAAAGAGGGGAGAAAGAGAGATTAAAAACATACCATTTAAAACATTTTAAAGCTTTATTCAAAGCTATCATTTATATTTTTATTAACATATTTTGGCTAGTGTAAATAATTCTGGAAAAGCAAATCAGTGTGAGCTAGATGAGGCTGTGCTAAGTCAAGGCTAAGTTCTTGGGAATTCTTGAAACCCAAATTGTACACAATTCAAATATTAAACTATGTATGAACAGGATCTGGTGTTTTGAGGGTTTTTTTTTTACATAAAATAATATCTACTTCCATGAAGGAATGTAAAAAGCCAAAAGAAGGATTCCAAATATAAATATTGCCTACTCATATTATTTTGCCAATACATAAATTTAAAATTATAGATATGGAACATACCTGAAAAGTCAATCACTCTTGATTTACAGATATCAAAGCAAAGGAACACAGCGATTTGGAACATAAAACCATTTATGGGAACTTAAGGAATAAAACCCGGGCTACCTACCAATTTATTGTCTATCTATGTTAAGTGCCAGTGTCCAGTGCCCCAACATGCTGTTGCTGAGCTGGAGAATAGGGCTCCTGGCAAAAAGTGCTCTCAATAGTGGACATTTCATCCAGAGAGCAGGTAAAGTGAAGAAGAAGCACTGAGTTAGTGCATCCCACACAATGTGACTGAGGTGTGTGTGTGTCAGGCGGGGGACTTCACAGGGTTTTCAAAAAGAGTGAAGTGCTTGGGATCAGGGCTCCTATCCTTTTCTGTTCCTTTCATGTGCACAGTAAAAGAGCAGAGGTATTTTATTTCCACTGTAGGGTTCTGAATGTGAAACGAAAAAGCTATTGATGTGAAACTGCTCTTCAGTGACATAGTATTTCAACAAGGCAACCTCAGTGCAGCCTGAGGTGATGGCCAAGTGAGCCTCCTTTTTAGATATCTGACATCACCTACTAGACAGGCTCTCCCCAAATGTGAGTTTTAAGTATTGCCTATAGACATGTTCCAATGAAGGAAGTGATCAGTTACCATTTATATACATTCTTCAAAGTCCTCTTCTAATGTACACTCTTCAACTCTCACTCTGGACTCAGGCTTTTTCCTCCCTCCACATCCCAAAGTATAGAAAAAATATCCTTTCTTTTCTTTTGTTATTCATCAGTGCAAATTCATTGCCTTTTACCTAGCAATTTCCCTTTCATTCAATAAGTGCAATTAGTTTGTGTTCTGATATTTGCTTTAAATTCTCTATTCTTGGGAACATTTCATGTTAAGGCTTTCTTTCACTTCTAAGTTAAATGAGCTTACCATAGTCCATTAAGATTGTCATTTTGTCTGAGGACCATGGGCAAAGTCTGGCAGGTAGGGTTTCACTCTTATCTGGGTCTGATCAGAAGAGGAAGTCTTGCTAGTCCTCTTTAGCTTGAAGCTGATTATTGGCCTCACAATCACACAAAGGGAGATGCAGTTCTTTCCACACCTGAAGGCATTTGGGGTGCAATTTGGGTGGTGCTTACAAACCCTAAAAGGAATGGCTGACTGTTTTCCTAATCTGTCTGTTTGCGTTTGCAGACATTGAGAATGCACAGTAAACAAGCTAAAGTACAGAAGCTTTCACAGATTTGTGTTGAACAATAACAATGAATGGTAACAGAGTGGAGAAAAAGCTCTTCACACATCTATACTTTATCAAGCAATACATGTTTGAGGATATTCTTAGACAGACTTTCTAAAATGACTAAGGCTTGTCATTTTCATATATGTGGACTAACATGTGTGCAAAAATATTTTTTATCTTCTAATTTTAAATATTTTGTCCTCATTTAAAAACATATAATGTTTTAATGTACAAATATGTTTGTATAGTATACAACTATGAAGTACAAGAGTGATGGACAATAAGAGAAAGTGGTTAATGGGCTTTTGTTGGATTTATAAAGACAAAGAATTTCATCTCTCTGTTATGGCATAGTTGTCTTGAATTTTGAAATAGGTAAGTATTGAGTGAAACCCTTTCAGCACTGTGATTTTATTATTGTACATATCTCTGTTGTATATGGCTGTTTTAAATGTAAAACTTTGTGGAATTCTTAAGCAGAATCTCAGAAGATGAGGTCTGAGAATTAATGCTGATATCACGCTGCATAGGTAGGTATGATGCATACATAGCCTCTGAACATCCCAATATCCATCAATAAATAGTATGTGTCATGCCCTGCACAGTTTCCGATGGTTAAATACTTACAGGAAAAGTGTTATGCTATTCCCTGAATGGGTTGAGATTTAGCTCAGTTGGTAGAGTGCTGCTCTGCAGTCTCTGAGGTCCCGAGTTCGATTCCCAGCACCGCAAAAATGGGAGAAGGACGTGGCAACCAACTCCCAAGACAATCCCAAAACAATCAGCCATTGAAAACCCTATGAGGGTCGCTATGAGTCGGACAGGACTCAATGGCACCTAACAACAACAACAACAACATTCCCTAAATAGATACCTGTAGCTTTTAGATGCTAGATGGGTAAGAAGAAAAGCTGGAATTTTATTAGGCAAATAAGCTAGCCTAGTTTACATCCTTGTTATATTAACAGTTATAGCATGGATCTGATTTTTTATATGGTATATTTCTTTAGAGAAATCTTCAAATGTTTCAGTAAACATTCTATTGAAATTCCAAAATTATGTTCCAGAAAGCAAAGAAGAGTTGATCTTGGCCGAGGGAACCATATGAATAAGAAGCCATATGAACAAAATACGAGACATGAGAAATATTTAGTCACTGGGAAGTAGGAAGTTTATCTAGAGGGTAAACTTCAGAGGTAATCATTAGGAATCATGACCTGGAAAGAGTGTGGTATACAAGAGAAAAGGGAAATGTAGACAAATAAGCCCAATAGTTTGAGGATCTTTATGCATTGAGACATTCATTGAAATTAAAAGCAGACAGAGAATCTGAGAGACAAAGCACAACTGCCAGGAGGCAAGGAACTTGAACAGGGGTACTGGCAAAATCACAATGGGGAGATAAAAATTGGACACCATGGCCTGCTAAGGAAGAGGAGCCTCGGTAAACACCCAAAGCTTTCTGCTCAGAGTAATAGCAAATCAGAAATACAGAGAAGGCCATAACAGACCAAAAAGGCAGTCTTTGTCTGAATCCTTGATTAGATTAATGTAATATACCAACATTACTCTCTGGCCTAAATTAAATAAAATCTTTTGTGAAGAACATGATCCCATTCAATGATAATACAATTCTTCATATATAATATCTGGATTTTTAAAAAGATTTCCAAAAAAACCATAAAACCTCCAAAAGCCCACACCCAGTGACCTACAGGTTTTAACATAGGAATGGCCCTACTCTCTGGTACCAATTTTCTGTGTTAACATGTACATTACTATGGCAAAATGTATGACAGACCAGCTTATGGAGGAAGGATAGGCTTATTTTAGCTCACAGTTTAGAGGCAGAGCAGGCATAGTGGAGGAGAAGCTGATTGCAGGAACTATGGAAGAGGACTTCATATCATGGAGTCAGGAAGCAGAGATACCTTACTGGAATGGGGGGACTGCATAAAACCTCCAAAAGCTCACCCCCAGTGACCTGCTTCTACCAGCTAGGTCCCACTTCCCAAACTTCCACAGCTTCTACAGACAGTGTCATCACCTGGGGACCAAACACTTAAATACACAAACTTTGGGGGACATTTTAGGCTCAAACCATAACATACTTCAAAACATCATATTGTACACAAGAAATATATACAATTTTATCTGCCAAAGTAAAGATAAAATAAAAATAAAATACCCACAATCATAAAGAAAAAATTATCTTTTACAAATGAAGGCAAAGTAAAGATAGTTCCAAGCAAACAAAAACTGAGGGCATTTATCACCAACAGAGTCTTTCTAAAAGATATTAAAAGAATTTTTCAAGTAAAGGGAAAAATCTCTGTCAAAAAGATTTAAAATGAAGAAAATAATCAAATCTGAAGGAGGTAAGACAAATATGGTGTTATATGTGCAGCTAAAACGCAGAGAAGAAACTCATAGTCTCTCTAGCCTAAAGAACTAGCAAAGAAAGTTCAGGACAGCCACATCCACTGGAAAATCAGAAAGAAATTCCATAAAGGAGAGACCCAGAATGAGGAGCCCCAAATTCTCTCTATAAATTCTGCCCAAATCTCTGGCTGGCCCCTGTGCCACATTTGCATAAAACAGACTCCAACTAAGAATAAAAGAACTAATTGGAAATTTAGGTCATCCTACAGATGACAAAATATGGTGTTTGAGTTCAATTAAGTTAATTATCTAATAACAATTTTGAAGATTGAATAAAACAATTAAAAGTTTCCACAATGTAATACTCACCTTGCTGTAGGTAGAATAGGGTAGATATCAACATCTGATGACTCAGGAAAATATGACCTATTATTGAAAGAAAAGGTCATCAATGAATACCAATTCTGAGATTACCTACCTGTTTGAAGATAAATATTTTCAAGCAACAACTATAATTGTGCTCATGGACATAAAGGAAAACATGTTCACAATCAATGAAAAAAGAAAAGACTAAAAGGGAGCTAGAAACTACTTACAAATAAGGAGGAAGTGCAAATTATGAAACTCAAAATACAATATTTGAATGAGAAAAAGAAATACTGGATTAGTGTGACAGCAGACAGAAGGTGACAGGAGGAACAATGAATCTGAAGACAGATCAATAGAAACTGTGAAATCTGCAAAACAGAGAAACTAGGAAAAACAAATATTACAATGGAATCATGGAACATTTTCAAGTATCAAATGTATAAATAATAGGAATATTAAAAAAAAGACTAGGCTGAAGGAAAAACTAAGACAAAAACTTTCCAAGTGTAGTGAGGAAAGTTGAGGAAACTCAATGAACTTCAATCACAGCAAATACAAAGAAAACCAAACCTAACATCAAGATCAATTCTAGGCAAACTACTGAATATCAAAGACAAATTCTTGAAAGCTGGTAGAGAAAAGGGGTACAGCAATTTGAATTACTACTGTCTTCATTTCAGAAATTATGTAAATCAGAAGACTGTAGAACAGTAACAGAAAGATACTCTCAACTCAAAATTTTATATACAACAAACACACCCGTTTGGAATGAAGGCAAAATAAAGACACTTGTAGATATAAGAAAACTAATGCCAAGCATGGAGGTGCACCCTGTAATCCCAGCAACTTGGGAGAAAGAGGCAGGAAGATTGCAAATTGAAGACCAGAGGAAACCTGTGTAACTTAAGATTTTTTCTCAAGATAAAGATTAAAAAAGCCCTAGGGGTACTGCGATGTGGCAGAGCACTTGCAAAGTATGCACAAGGCCCTATGTTCAACCCCCTGGTATTGGAGGGAAAAAAAGAAAACTAATAAATTGTATTGCTGGAAGATCTGTCATATAAGACAGAATAAAGGATAGTCTTTATATTTAGGGGAATCATCAAATCATATCTTCAGAAAAGAGTTAAGAAAAATGGAAATGACAAATATCTTGAAGCATATAATTCTTTATAAAACACAAAACTGTTTAAAAGCAAAGATTAAAACATTTTCTTATGCATTTATAATGTATGTAGACATAATATATATGACAACTATACCATAAAGACCAGAGAATATCAGAAAGGTGTCTCTTTATGTTTTATTGATTATGCAAAGGCATTTGACTGTGTGGATCATAGCAAATTATGGAAAACACTTCAAAAAATAGGAGTACCAGAGTACCTAATTGCACTCATGAGGAATCTGCACATGAACCAGGAGGCAGTTGTTCAAATAGAACAAGGAAACACAGCCTGGTTCAAAGTTAAGAAAGGTGTGTGTCAGGGGTGTATACTTTCACCATATCTCTTTAATTTCTATGCTGAGCAAATAATTGGAGAAGCTGGGCTTTATGAGGAAGAATGAAGCATCAGGATTGGAGGAAGACTCCCTAGCAACCTGTGTTATACAGATGACGCAACTCTGCTGGCTGAAAGTGAAGACGATTTAAAACATTTACTGATAAAGATCAAAGAACATAGCCTTCAGTATGGACTGCAACTAAACATCAACAAAACAAAAATCCTTACAACTGTGTCAGTATGCGACTTCACAATAAATGGAGAAAAGATTGAGGTTGTCCATGATTTTGCTTTACTTGGTTCTACAATCAATACCCATGAAAGCAGCAGATAGAAATCAAAAGACATATTGCTTTGGGGAAAGCTGTGGCAAAAGATCTCTTTAGGGTATTGATAAGTAAAGATGTCTCATTGAAGTCGAAGGTGTGCCTGACTCATGCCACATCATATGGTTGTGAAAGCTGGACATTGAACATGGGAGACAGGAGAAGAATTGATGCTTTTGAATTATGGTGCTGGAAACAACAACTGAATATACCATGGACTACCAAAAGAAGCAACAGATCTGTCCTAGATGAAGTGCAACCAGAATGCTTCTTGGAAGCCAGGATGGTTAGACTGCGTCATATGTATTTTGGACATGTAGTCAGGAGACACCAATCCCTGGAGAAAGACATGCTTGGGAGAGTGGCAAGTCAGTGAAATAAAAAAGGAAAACCCTCCCCCAGATGGATTGACACGGTGTCTGCAATAATGGGCTTAAACATAAATAAGATTGTGTGCCTGACATAGGATCGGGGAGCCTTTCATTCTGCTGTACATAGGGTCGCTATGAGTTGGACTCTACTTGATGGCACCTAACAACAATATCGTAAAGAGCAGAGGAGGATAAATTGATCTATACTGTTGGAATTTCTTCAATTTAAATGAAATAGTATAATTTAACTTTAAGTAGACTGGGAAAAGTTAATAATGTATATGGTAATCCTAAAGCAACTGATAATTCATTAAGCTTAAAAATCAATATGTAAATTAAAATGAAATTTTAACGGTTACATAATTCCAAACAAGGAAGCAAAGTACAAAACAATGGAGAGAACAAACAGAAAACAAATAATTAAGTGTTATACCTAAATCCAATCCTTTCAGTAATTGCCATAAAAGCAAATGGACTAAAGTTCCAATCAAAAGGCAGAGGTTATCAGAATAGACTAAAAGAAAAAAATAAAAAAGAAGCAGCATTATATGCTATCTGCATGAGGCATGTTTTAAATAGAATGATATAAGCTGACAATTAATAGAAAAAGATATAGCTTACAAATAGAAAATATCATAAAGCTGGAGTGATATCAGGTAAAATATATTGATATCAGGTAAAATAGACATCAAGATAAAGTATTACCAAGAATAAAATGGTCTGTCTCATGATAATTGAAATTTCAACTCATCAAGAAGTTAGAATTATAAATGTGTACAGAAATTAAAAATACTTGAAGCAAAAAAAGAACTAAAGGGAAGGAGAAATAATTTCTCAATCAGAGTTGAAGATTTTATTATCCTTTTATTGGTAATTGATGAATGAGTAGACAAAAAGGTCAGTAAAATCATCGATAATCTGAGCAATTGTATCAAACAACTTGCACTGATTTATAGATTTCTTTCCCCAGTGATATTTGAAAGTGTTGGTAATGTTTTAGTTCTCGATATGAATAGAGATATCAAGAGTTTGTTAAAATCCATTGAATTGAATGTACATGAAGAAGTAGTAGAAAATAACACTAGAGGCAAAGACCAGTGACAATGTTGTTCTAGTAGGTCATATGAGATGAAAGAATCAAACATGTGGAGATAGTGAAGGAGGCAGAACTGATAACTGATTTAATTCATTAAATGTGGGAAGCATCAGCAAAGGAGGAACCAAAGGTTACCTTGAAGTTTCAAACTTCAGAGCTGTGGAATTTGTGCTGTTCCCCAATTCAAAGGATGCAGGGGGCAGAGCAGATTGATTAGGGGATCATTTATGACCTGGTGGAACTCTAGCCTCATTATCCCCTGCTACCGGCATTTCCTAGAACTGCAAAGTGATAAACTCTCACCCACCTCTGACTATTATCAATACTATTCTCTTTCCTCTTCTTTAAACTCTTCTAATCTTCATGAATTGCTGAGGAGTTCCTTCTGTGGGAGACTTCACTGTCTTCAAAGACAGAGTTAGGTTGTCACCATGACACTTGCTGTACTGTTTTAGTAGCTGGTTTGCCTTGTCCCACATCCTGAATCATGTTGAGAGTATATTGTCCTATTTATCTTGATTCTGAAAATTGGACAAGTGAGTGAACACATAGAAGCTGCTGGACTTTAATGGCATCAAACTGAATTATTATTTGCATCAAGAAGGATGAATTGGGGATTTTGTTAATTTTAATTCAATGGAATGCCCAAGAATACACATATATGGAGTGCTGGTGGGCATGGGGAGAATAGAAGTCAGGACCTCTACCAGTGTTTATGATGTGGGTAACAACGTAGGATTTTAATACTCTCCAAATTTTTTTGAATAATGTTAAGTGTATTGTTAATTTGTTTAATTTCATCAGTAATAGTGCAGTGAATTTTTAGGACATCCAGTGAAACTCAATATAACACATATTTACAAAATCTAGCATGTATGAAGATATATGTTGTCTTTAGTTCTTTTAGTATTTTTTTCATACAAGGTTATTTTCTTACTATGCTAACCCAGGCTGCAGCCATACCACTGTGGCGTCAGATCCTGGCAGATCTCGGAGGCTAACCAGGGTCAGACCTGGTTAGTATTTGGATGGGAGACCGCCTGGGAACACCAGATACTGCAGGCTTGGGAAAAGGACCTGGCAACCCACTCCCAAAAATCAATCTACCATTGAAAACCCTATGAATGGCAGAGAAGCACTGGCAATAGTGTTTCGCCTATTGTACATAGGGTCACTATGAGTCAGACACCAAATCGCCAGCACCTAACAACAAAATGCTAACTCAAATTACTTCTTAGTTTGATTGTTGACAAACCTGTTCTGTTACTTATAACACTCTGACCAATTTTCAGACATTGAATAAGAATGAAAGATTAAAATATATTTCAGGCTTGAATGATTAATAACATAACCATTGTTGTTGTTGTTGTTGTTAGGTGCCGTCGAGTCGGTATCCACTTATAGTGACCCTCATAGGGTTTTCAATGGCTGACTGTTTCGGGATTGCCTTGGGAGTGGATTGCC
>VMDO01003318.1:23734-146065 GCA_007922755.1 Pedetes capensis
TTTTTTTTTTTTTTTTTTTTTTTTTTTTTTTTGGCACTGAAGGGTTGAATCCAGTGCTTCACACATGCTAGGCAAGTGCCCCACAACTGAGCTTCACTGCTAGCCTCTTAAAATTGGGTTGAACCCAGGGCCTTGTGCCTGCATGCTCTGCAAGTGCTGGACCACTGACCTGCACCTCAGCCCATTTTTTTTACTTTTTGAGACAGGGTCTCGGTAAATTACGCAGACTGCCTCTGGTCTCGAACTTGCGATCCTCCCGCCTCCGCCTCCTGAGCCGCTGGGATTACAGGCATGCGCCACCACGCCCGGATCACATTTTTTTTTTTAAATTTTGATAGGGAGTCTAAATTGCACAGGCTGCCTCTAGCCTCAAACTCATGATCTTCCTGGCTCAGCCTCCCAAGTCACTGGGATTATAAGCATGTGCCAAGGTCTTTCTTAAGGCTACACTTTATATAATTTTATAATCATGCAATGATTAAAGATTCACTTAAAAGATTTATAGGATATAAAAAAAGTGAGATGACAATGTTTCTTCAAAGAAAGAATATTTTATATCTTTAGCCTTCCTGCATCTCAGCACCAAAAATATGTCTACATCTAAAAGGCTAATACATCCAAAAATCTAGACTAGTGAATAATTTGCCTTTTTAAACATAAGTATAAAACAAAAGATGTTAATAACACAAGTGTATAGTTGTTAAATCACTTTCTTGGTCTGAAATATCCTTCATTTTAGTGAAAAGACTTATAGAAAAATCACCATCGCCTATGCATGAATCATATGAAATATTTAAATAGGTCAGAAATATTTAAATAGGTCTTATTTAATTAATTAAATAAGAATTAATTAAATAGGTCATGATGAAAGCTTTGTTTTGGGGCTTGTTCTGCCTTCTATACTATAGCAGTTTATTTTAAGTATCTTTTCTTCCAGTAATGAGTATCCTTTCTGCCTGAATGAAATGATTTTGAAAAATTATTTATAATTGATTTTTCAGAATACTTCCCATCTCATTCCAAAGATATAATTTCTCACATTCTGAAAATTGCAACTAACAATTCACATAAACCTAGACCTTCAGGGACAAAGTGTGGAAATACATTAGGAGAGAACTACAAGGACATTCCCAGCGGACAGTGCTTTTGAATAGAGATAGACGCTTCCTTCACAATGAACTAAGGAGATCTATTTATGGTTTCATACACACATTTTGAAAGCTCCCAATTGTGGTTTCAGTATCAAAATAATGAAGTGTCAATGGCATTTCTCCTCCCAGTAAAGAATTAATTAAACAACCTTTATAATGATCTGGCTTCTAATAGTGTTATTTCTGACATGAGACCCTTTTACCTTGGTTCTGAATTATGTGAATCCTTGTGAATGCTTTTGTTATAAATACTCATCTAGCTTCTTCATGTGTGATATGAGTTTCTATGATCATAGGATCACAATTATCCCCTTACTCCTTTCAGAGAATTTGTATAGCCCTATGAATAAGAGAAATATGAAGCATTTTGCAGATACAATGTTCATCTCAGCCAATATGAACCACTGCCCTTATTTTTTCAGGATAGCAATATTAATCTTCAGAAAAATTGTCAGGCAAAAGACTTAAATCATACCTAAGGACAAACTGCAAGGACAGCAAGAGAGCTGAGTTCTGGAAGTCAAGTAATTTTTCCATTATTAAATATGCCTTGTTTTATCTAATAGATAAATCACCTTAAAGATTCTTTTAATAAATGAATTGTTTTCAAGTCAAATCAAAATTTAATGCATTCTGAAAACCAATTCTATAACAATGAATCATGTTAATTACAATTAATGAGTTTTCAAAAAGGAAAATAAAGTACATACTACATATTTCAGAGAAAAATTCACACTAAATGTACCAAAGAAGACCTCAACTTGCAATCTGTCCGAGATATTGTACAGCAGTTATAAAATCTAACAGTTACAGTGCCAGGCAGGTAACATAGATAGAATGAAGCTGGATGTAGGGAGTAAGAGGGGGAAGTCACAATGACACACATGCATGGTCTATCCTTTCTATGGAGCAACTGTTGCTCAAATCTCAGCCTATACATGTGGGGTGACAAGCCCATTTTACCAAGTCTTCTAAGTTCTCAGGACATAATAGAAACTGATTGGTGCATATGAAATTTCCTAATACCTTAATTCAAAATCTTTAAAAGTCACTGCATAGGTCAAACAAATAAGGTATAATGACCACATTTGAACTATAGACTATCAAATTGTAATCTCCATGTAGTAACATATTCTGAAAAAGTGCAGCCACTCAGAAGTTAACCCTCAAGATTGTGGCACTGAAAGAAATCTTAAGAGATCATTAGCCTCAATATTCCATGTTGTTGTCGGTAGGTGCCATCAAATCAGGTCTAACTCATAGTGACCCTATGTACAACAGAACAAAACACTCCCTGACACTGTGCCATGCCTGGATATGGTCAATTATTCTCTGCTATGCATAGGGTTTTCAATGGCAGACTGTTTTAGGAGTGGGTTGCTAGGTCCCTCTCCCTAGCCTGAAGCACCTGGTATTGCCAGGCAGTCTCCCACGAAAGGACTAACCAGGCTGACCCTGCTTAGTTTCTTAGATCAGGTGAGATCAAATGCCAAGGTGCTATGGCTGCAGATATTCCATGTAAGCAAGTCTAAATCAAAACTATTGAAGATGTTGATTTGTTTAGTAAACACTTACTGTTACTACCACCTTTTAGTAAGCATTATCCTCAGTGGTAGTAATGTGACATTGAATAGAATACCATCCTTCTTCTTTGGAGGATACTGGGGAATATAATCATGATATTCCATGGCTTTATGTTTCTAGGATGAATTGTGGGAGCTCCATTATCATAATACTCCTGATCTTAGGTCCCATCCACTCTTTTCTCTTAGAGGAATAAGTCTCTTCTTTGATAAGAAGTTCTTTAGAAGAACCTGGAAAAGTATAAATTAGTGCTATGGTCTGAATGTTTGTGTGCCCTCAAATTTCAAATGTCGAACCCTAATCCACAATGTGATGGTATTTGGAGGTGGGACCTTGAGAGGTGATTAAGCATGAAGTGGAGCCCTCATGAATGGGATTAACAGCTTATTAAAGAAGCCCCACAGAGCTTTTTCCTCATACTGGGTGTGTTATGTCACAATGACAATAAGGCCTTTAGCAAGGCCTTATTGAATATTTTCTAGTTTTCTTTTCTTATTGCTTAAGACATGTTGTCATTATTTTGTTTAGTACCATGGTATTGCTGAAATAGTCAATGTATTACAATGATGCATAATTAGGCATAATAGGTAAAACTAGCCAAGAAGGTGCAATGTAATTTATAAAAACTTCTCCACCAAGAGAAGTTTCCTCTTAGCATCAATTGACTTTTATTCTAGATATTCACATGTTGTCTTGGAAAATGTATTTGTCTGTATCCCTTGCCCCATACACATTTTATATATAGTAGAAATATCATAACTATGTGTTTGGTGAATGGATTACTTGTTCTTCAAAAATTCCTGCATTTTAGAAAACACTCATAAAATTGTTTTGTGTTTTATTTTTAACTTGTAGGAAGAAATCTTAGCCAAAAAAGAAAAATAATTTTCTAGGATATGCCACAAACTGGGGTTGTCTCAGTTGGTATAGTGCTGCTCCACACACTCTGATGACCTAGGTTTGATTCCCAGCACAGCAAAGATAGGAGAAGGTAGGCAATCCACTCCTAACGCAATCCCAAAACAATCAGGTACTGAAAACTATGAGGCTCTCTATGAGTCAAACTCAACTCGACTGTACCTAACGAAAACAACAAGTATATTCCACAGAAAGTGCACAATTTTCTCTGTCAAATATATTCATATTCTACTTTTATCTCCCCATTTGTCTATTTATATCATTGTAACTTTGCCTCGCTATTTTCAAGTCACAGGTTTAGAAAGAGTTTAACAACTAGTATGTACTTACCATCAAGGATAAGAGTATAACAGCAGCCATAGCTGCCACGATCTGAGCTCCATCTGTCCTGGGAAGGACCTGCCTTGCATCTGCCACTGATCAGTTCAAAGAGCTTGAAGAATTCAAAGTCTGTAGACTGGGAGGATTAAAGAAAGAATGACAAACCTCATTCTCAATCCCAGGAATCAAATGAGACTTGAGATTCCATCTTCATGCTTAAAAGAAGGAGAAAACAACCAAACAAACAAGTAAAGTACCTTGTCTCTTCCAGATGTACATACGGCTAATGGCAAAAACAAAGAAACAAACAAACAAACAAAATCCTCAAAGTTTGCACCTGTGTGTCATCAAGTATGTAGAATATTCAGACTGGCTTCTCTGACTTGCTATTTTACTCTATAGTACTAGAATTTGAAGAATAATCCACTTGGCCTCCAAGCAGGAAATGAATGCCACGTTCAAGTTGAGTAATTTGAGGAGAGATATGATAAAAGGATTATTGGCAAAGCTGTGGGCAAGGTGAAGGGAATGCTTGACACCACTGGATTAATTAGAACTCAGGGCTATCACCACTCATAAATCAGAATGTATGACAAGGTTGATAGAATCTACAGACAGAAAGAGCTACTTAGGGAGAGTCACCAGATTGAAGCTGTAGGTTTCAGTAAATATGATGCAGCCTGCAGGGCTCAGTGGTGCTTACCTGTAACCCCAGCAGCTGGGAGGCAGAGGCAGGAGGATCTCAGGATCGAAGCCACAGGCAGCTTGTGTAATGTAGTTAGACCCTGACTTAAAATAAAAAATGGGCTGGGGGTACTGCCCCATTCAATCCCTAGCACTGCAAAAAAATTAATTAGACTCCATTATCTGTCATAGATGGAGGAGGCTAAGGCAGCAGCAAGAGTATATTGGCAGCAACAATAGCCACATCCAGACTTCTGTATCATAGGTATAGTGTTTCTATTCCTTACTTGAAGCCAAAAGTCATAATTTCCCCTCCTCCAATGATTTTTTCTTCTGCTTAAAATACCTAGAGGGTTTCTGTTTCTTTATTTGAATTTTGTCATCATATTACAGCATTATGTGAAAACACTGTAAATTCCTGGACTCAAGGAGTTATCAAATACATTTCACTTTCCCACCTTGTTTTTAGACTTCTTGGTTGAGTCAGATCCATGAATACCTTGGAAGCTCCCTTATTAAATCAAAGACCTGAGAAGAAAGCTCATATACCAAATTAGTATGTGGGCATAATTCTTATTGTTTACTTGTGTACTTAGTGATAACCTACTCTTTACTGTGGCTTTTTGTTTAGCTATTCTTTGTATGTTGGAGTATGCTGATAAGAAACAATATAGCTGAAATGAGCTCTTTGATTACCATGGAAATTGGAAAGTCACAGAATGGCAGAGACAAAATGTCACTGATCCTGCATAGGCTAAGCTAGATTGATAACATAATAATAGCAAAAACAGTGCAGCTATAAAAAATGCCCAAGGGAAATATTTGTGAGTGAGTTGACCATCTTGGTAAAATTAAGCTTTCTAATAAAACAAAACCCTCCTGGTCTGGTAAGAGAAGCTGATGTAAGGCACTATGATAGAGCATTCCATCTCTTCACCTTATTCCTGGATATGAGTCAATTCATAGTCTCAATATTCCTTGGACAGGGAAGGCTGAGTAGCCATCAAAAAGAACCTTGAAGTGTCATTCCCTGTCTAGGAGTGACTGATCCTTGTTATCAAGAATTAATGTTGTTTCCCCTGATGGCAGAAGAAAGATAAATGGAACTTAGTAATGGTGAACTGCAAGCCTGTGTAGCTAGAACCACCAAGGGCTCAGATGCTTTAGGTAGGATGATTGGTCACTCTACCAGGTAAGAGACCCAACCAGCTGAATTTTTAACTGAAGGAAAAAACCAATCTGTATGGTGATAAATATGGGAAAGTTTTCAGGCATGCTCTTATTAGAACTATAGCTTTTTTCATGTGTTTCATGGCCTTACAAACTTCTTCATTTGAGAACTTCTATTCAGTTCTTTTGCCCACTTGTGTATTGGATTATTTATTGTCTTGGGAATTGCTTTCTTGAATTCTTTGTAAATTCTAGAAATTAGTCCTCTGTCAGATGTGTAGGATGTGAAGATTTTCTCCCATTCAGTGGGGTCTTCCTTAACTCAATTGTTTCCATTGCATTTTAATTTCATGTAATCCCATTTATCTATTCTTGTTGCAATGTCCTGAGCAATTGGAGCCTAACTAAGGAAATAATTTCCTATGCCAATATGTTGGAGTGTGTTGACTGTCTTTTCTTCTTGTAATTTTAATGTTTCTCATTTTAAGTTGAGGTATTTTATACATTTTGAGTTAACTCTCATGCATATTGAGAGGTACAGGTCTGTTTTCATTTTTCTGCAGGTGGAAATCTAAGTTTCTCAGCACCATTTATTGAAGAGGCTATCTTTTCTCCAATTTGTCTGCTTTGCTCCTTTGTCAAAGATCAGGTGGCTATAGACAAGTTGGTGTATCTCTGGGTCTTCAATTCTGTTCCACTGGTCTTCAGGCCTATTTTTGTGCCAGTACCAAGCTGGTTTTGCTATTATAGTCCTATAGTATAGTTTTAAGTCAGGGATTGTGATCCTGCTTGCACTAGTTTTGCAATTTAAGAGTGATTTAGCTGTATGTGGTCTTTTGGGTTTCCGTATGAATTTTTGGATTATTTTTTCTATTTCTACAACATCTGTCATTGGAATTTTAATGGGGATTGCATGAAGTCTGTAGATTGTTTTTGGTAGTATAGCCATTTTTGCAATACTGATTCTCTGGATCCATGAGCAGAGGAGGTCCTTACACCTTCTAGTATCCTCTGCAATTTCTTTCTTTAATGTCTTGAAGTTTTCCTCATAGAGATCTGCAGGATCTTTGGTTAGATTGATTCCAAAGCATTTAAGTTTTTGGAGGGCTATAGTGATAGGGATTATCTCTTCCTGCTCACAGTTGGTGTAAAGGAAGTCTACTGATTTTTGAGTGTTAATTTTGTATTCTGCCACTTTGTTAAAGGAGTTAATTAGGTCTGAAAGTTTTCTAGAGGAGTTTTTGGGGTCCTTTAGGTAAAGTATCATGTCATTCACAAATAAGGATAAGTTGACCTCTTCTTTGCCTATCTGTATGACTTTCATTTATTTCTCTAGTCTGATTGTTCTGGCTAGGACTTTAATCACAATGTTAAATAAGATAGGAGAGAGTGGACATCCTTATCTTGTTCCTGATCTTAGAGGAAATGGTCTTAATTTTTCTCCATTTAATTGGATGTTGGCTGTAAGTCTGTCATAAATGGCCTTTATGATGTTAAGATATTCTACTGTTATTCCTATATTCTCCAGGATTTTTATCATGAAAAGGTGTTGCACTTTCTCAAAATCTTCTCAGCATCGATTGAGATGATCATGTCATTTCTGATTACAAGTCCCATGATGTGTTGAATTACATTTATTTTTGTATATTGAACCAGCCTTGCAACTGTGGAATAAATCCCATTTGGTCATGATGAATGATCTTTTTAATCTGCTACTGAATTCAGTTTGCCAGGATTTTGTTGAGAATTTTTGCATCTATGTTCATTAGGGAAGTTGGTCTATAGTTTTCTTTCTTAGATATATCCTTGCCCATTTTAGGTATCAAGTTGATGGTAGTTTCATAGAATGAGTTTTGGAATCCTCCCTCCTTTTCTATTTCAGCATATGCAATGGGTCTGTTTAGATCACTTATGTCCTCCAGGCTTAATTTTGGTAAATCATATATGTTAATACATTTATCCATTTCTTATGTATTTCCATATTTTTATGAATAAAAATTCTCAAAATATTCCCTGATTGTTTTCTGGATTTCATTGGAATCAGTGGTTATAATTTCTTTCTCATCTCTAATTATTACAATATTGGCCTTTTGTTTTTTTCTTTTGGTGAGATTGGCTAGGGGTGCATCTATTTTATTAATCTTTTCAAAGAGACAGCTCTTCGTGTCATTAATTCTTTGCAGTATCTTTTAAGATTCTAATTGGGATATCTCTACCTTGATCTTGATAATTTCTCTCTGCATGATCCTTTGGGGATTGGTTTGTTGTTGGATTTCTAGTACCTTGAGATGTGTTGTTAAGTCATTTACTTGGGCCTTCCCTAACTTATTGATGAAGGCACTCACTGCTACAAACCTCCCTCTTAGAACTGCCTTTGCTGTATCCCATAAGTTTTGGTAGGATGTGTTTTCATCCTCATTTGATTGCAGAAATGTTTTAATTTCTACTTTAATTTCTTCAATAACCCATTAACCATTCAGCACCTTATTATTTATTCTTCATGGATTTGTAAAATTTCTGAAGGTTTTCTTGTTTTTGAGTTCCAATTTTATTCTCTTGTGATCTGATAAGCTGCAGGGGATGATTTCTACTTTTTTATCTTTGTCAAGGCTATTTTTGTGTACTAATATGTGGTATATCTCAAAGAAAGTTCCCTGCAGTATTGAGAAGAATATGTATTCCTCATCAGATGGATGGAATATTCTGTGGATATCTATAAGTTACAGTTGGTCTAAGGTACAAATTAAGCCAATCATTTGCATGCTGGTTTTTGGTTTGATGACCTTTCTCTGGGCAAAAGTGGGATATTGAAATTTCCCATAATTATTGTGTCTGGTCCAGTGTATTCCTTTATATCCCATAAAGTTTGCTTTATGAAGCTAGGTTCCCCTGTATTTGGAGAATATATATTAAGTAACATTATTAGTTCCTGGGTTATTGTTCCTGTTAGTAATATGTAATGTCCTTCTTTGTCTCTTCTAATTAGTTTTGGATTGAAATCTAATCTATCTGAAATTAGTATCATGACTCCAGCTTCTTTTTTCCCTTGCTTGGTATATTGTTTTCCAACCCTTAATTCTCAACATTTTATAGTCTTTGTGGGTTAGGTGAGTCTCCTGAATAGTACATATTGAGGATTTATGTTTTCTCATCAGTTGGCCAGTCTGTGTCTCTTAATTGGTAATTTAGACCATTTACATTAAGAGCAATTATTGAGAGGTGTTTATTGATATGCATCAAGTTAGTACTTGTTACTATTTCTTTATTCATATTTATCTTATTTCTTTCTTGATTTCCTTTCATGTTAATTATTCATTTCTTTGATCTTCTATGTGGGGTTATCTTGCCTCCCCTGTATGTGGTAGTTGATTGAGGATTCTCTAATATTGGCTTGGTGGCTGTGAATCATTTGAACATACAATACCATGGAATGTCTTATAGTCTTCATCTATTTTGAAAGATAACTTCACTGGATAATATAGTCTTGGTTAGTAGTTATTTTTCAGAACTTGGATGATATGTGTCCAGGCTTTTCTAGCCTTCAGTGTTGATGTGGAGAAGTCCATGGTTATTCTAATGGGTTTGCCTTTGTAGGTGAGTTGGCACTTTTCCCTTGCTGCTTTCACAACGGCTTCTCTGCTCTCTAAGTAAAGCATTCCTACTACAATGTGTTGTGGGGAGGATCTGTTTTAGTCTACTCTGTTTGGGGTTCTGAATGATTCAGTTGTAGAGGTATCCATCTCTTGCATTAGGTTTGAGAAATTTTCATTGAATATTTCCTAGCTCCCTTGTGTTGTTTTCTGCTCCTTCATGGACTCCCTGAATTCTTAGGTTTCATTTTCTCATTTTATCTGAAACATCTTGGAAGCCTTGTTGATGCTGTTTCATCTTTCCCTCAATCTTGGCTTGTGAATAACTAATATCTTGTACCTTTTCCTCTGTACATAAAATTCTCTGTTCAACCTCAACCTGTCTGGATGCTGATGATTCTATTGAAATGTTTATTTCATTCAGCTTCCCTTGCATCTCAAGAATCATTACTTGTTTTTTAAAAATATTTTCTAGTTCTTTGGAGAATACAGATTCCAAATGAGATAACTTCTTCTTCTCCAAGATCTCAAGAGTACTCACAGTGTTAGCTTTGATGTCTCTTAGCATATTTACAATCAAGATTCTGAATTCTGATTCTGACATCTCTAGAAACCAGGATTGCTTGATATTATCTATTGAGAAGCTTTGGTCTATGGGAGCTTTGCATCCAGCATGTCCTTTCATGTTTCATGTGTTTTTCTGCTGAGGCTTGCCCATTGCTTTGTCTAGAAATAAGGTTCCACCTCCTCCATGTGTAAAGAGATTCTCCCTGTAATGTTCCTTTGAGTTTGGGTGATAATGAGTTGCTGGTGCTTTTCTCTCACTCCCCTGCCCCATAGTTTTCGTCTCAGTGCCCAATGTCTAGGTTCTGCTGAAGATTCTGCATTCAGCACTGTCCCCCCTCAGTTTCTCTCTGTCCCCTGTGTTCCCAGCCCCTGATTGGCCTACAGCCTACCATGTATGTCTTAGGTTGTTGAGTCTGTGACACTATTACTCTAAATTGCAAGCCTCACCCAAGCCCAGAAGAGCCTTGTTCTGGACCAGTTCTCCTAGGTTCAGGCAGCCATCAGCTCATGTCCTGGACTCCATGCCCTGGACTCTCCACCCCTTAGTTTCACTCTCTTCAGTTCACAGTTCTGATGGGACTGGAGGCCAGGGTGGCAACTGTCTCTACTTCTCTAATGGGGGAGAAGGGAGGAGAGGAGATGGGGAAGTAAGGAAGAAAATGGAAAAAAACAAAAACCCAAAACAAAAAGCCTAAGAAAGAAAAAACAAAACAAAACAAAAAACAAAACAAAAAACAAGAAAAAAATACACAAAAAGAAAAAAAAACAGACAACCCCCCCAAAGACAACAAACACACACACACATACACAAAAGGAAAACCAAAAAGAAAAAGAAAAAGAAAAAGAAAATGAGGACGTAGGATATACTAGAGACCTCAGGTTTAACCGCCTTCCCTCCTACCAGCAGCAGTCCTCAACCCTCTGAGAGGGCCCCACCTCACTTCCCTCAGGTAAGAGTCCTTGTTCAGTGTTCCTCAGGTATCTTCTTCCTGACTACTGCTGCCAGGGGAGGCCGTACTGGGCTGTTATCCCTACTAGTACCTCCACCTATAGTCCCATTTTCATTCTTCTCTCATACAAAATTTCCTAAGCAGTGATGGCAGCTTCATTTTGAGATTTCTCAATTCTGCTACAGGGAAAGGGATTTTCCCTACCTCTCTCATTGGAAGCTGGCAGGTCTGGGGGGAGGGGTTTCTGCACAGCATCCCTCCAGAGGGAGATGATGGCTAAAAGTCCATGCCAGTCTCTTGGGCTGGACTAGCTTTCAGGGTGCTCTCTGCAACCTGCCCTGAGGGGTGCTCTGCCTATGTTGTGTTAGCAGAGAGGTGGAGGGTCCTCTGCTGTGCTTCCGAGACTTCTGCCTCCTCCACAGAACTCGTGTGCTGAGGCCTAAGCTCAGAGACAGCAGTCCAAATGGCAGTGGTAGATGGCGATGAGCCAGTTCCCAATGCCATGCCCTCTGGCCTCTTGCATGTCCCAAGCCCCACCCTGCTTGCTTGCCAATCCCACACTGCAGTGGGTGGAATGATATCTAGCTACCCCCAGTAGATCTGAGGCCTACACTTCCATGTGGGACTCGATCCACACCATTCTCCTATCACAAACTGCATAATGAGGACCTCTGCAGCCAGAGAGATGGCATCTGCACCGCCAGTGCTGGCCCCACCTGGTGGCTGGGACTCACTCACCTGTTGCTCTCCATGGGAGGTGCTGCTAATGTCTTATTGGCAGGATGTTGGCAGGTTGCCAGAGCTGCACTCCTTGGCGGATCAGAGCTCCAGACACCCGTGTGAAATCTTCCCTGGGCTGTATGCTCTCCATGCTCTGTGATCCAGACCATGGGGGGTCATCCATGGTGGTTTCTCTAGTTCTTCTCCACTTTGGATTCCAATCCCATGGACCCCCAGACTCTCTCCACTATCTGTACAGCCACGTCATGCTGGAGGAATTGCTGATGGGTTTCTGGTGGCCCAGTTCTGCGTAGCTGATAATTTTCTCTTCCTGCTGGAACAAATCTCCATGTTTCTAGTGGTACATTCTCACTGACCTGCCATGCTGATTCCTTCTCCCTTTTTAAAATTTTTCTGAAGTTGGTGGTATTTACCTAATCTGTTTTTATATTCCTGCCTCTTAACTAACTTATTACTCTATCTGACCAATCAATGTGAGTTCTAAGCAATTGTTTAAGCTCTTCAGCTTCTCTGAGTCTCAAGGCAGGTGTTATCTGTCCACCATCTTAGCCAGTATTTCTAAATACCACATTTTTAATGCAATCATCTGTTGGTGGACATCTAGGCTAATTCCATACCTTGTAATCGTGAAGAGTGCTACAATAAACATGAAGTACAGGTTTCCCTGCAGTACAATGACTTATCTTCCTTTTTGTATATTCCAAGAAGTGGTAGGCTGGATCATATAGTAGGCCCATTTTTAATTTTCTGAGAACCCTCCCTACTGACTTTCATTTTGGATGAACTAATTTACTGTTCCTAGTTTTTTTTATCTTCAGATTAGAAAAACATTGTTTATCATGGTTACTATGAAGACAAGCCTGTATCAGCCATACCACTGTGATGTCCAATTCCATCAGATCTCAGAAGCTAAGCAGAGTCAGGCCTGGTTAGTACTTGGATGTGATACTGCCTGGGAACACCAAGTTCTGTAGGCTTGGGAGAAGGACACTGCAACCTATTCCCCTCCAAAACAATCAGCCATTGGAAGTTCTATGACTAGCAGAGAAGCACAACAATAGTATTTTGTCTGTTGTGCAGAGAGTTGCTATGAGTCGGACACCAACTCGAGGGCACATAACAATAAAAAACAATTTAGAGTTCCATTAGCAATGTAAAAGGGTTCCTTTTTTCTGCATCCTCACTGGTATTTGTTGTTTGTTTTGGTGATGGTGGCTATTCTAACTAGGGTGAGATGCAATTTCAGTGTAGTTTTGATTTGCATTTCCCTAAAGACTAGGGATATTGAACATTTTTTCATGTATTTATGTCTCGCAAATTTCTTCTCCTAAGACTGTCTGTTCAGTTCCATTACCCACTTATTTACTGGATTATTTGTTACTTTGACATTTAATTTCTTGGGTTCTTTGTATATGCTAAATATTAATCTTTGTATGTCCTAGATATTAATCTTCCACCTGATGTGTAGGAAGCAAAGATTTTCTTCCATTCTGTCAGCTTTCCCTTTACTCTATGAACTGTTTCCTTTGCTGTACAAAGGTTTTTAATTTTAGGTAATCCTATTTTAGGTGTCTGAGTCTCTGGTCACCACACTGTTCTCAGTTTGAGGTTGCTACATATGTTCATTTATTATCAAAATTAAGCAAAGTAGCATCCAGAGGCACCTAAGTGGATCACTGAGATGCCAAATACATTTTTCCCTGCTATACAGTGTAGCGGTAGTGCTACATCCTCCTGGTAAATTGTCAGGGTAAATTATGCCTACCAGGATGGTGACTCTTCTAGTCCACTGGTCTTTGGCATGAAGAACCTGGAATGTTTGGGCAGTAGCCACAGCTTAAAGTTCAATGGGATTTTTGCTGAGTCCTCTGTGGGATTCATTCTGTCTTTATGAACAAGGATCTTAAATCCACAGCACCTATAATTACAGGGGCAAAAGGCATAGATTCCCAAAGGCAATCACTAGGAGTTATGGTGAGCAAAACCATTCCTGCTTCCAGCTCTTGGTTTCTAGACATATGTATTCTACTTATTGAAGTAACAGCACCAAATGATGGCTGTTGATTATGTGCTATATACAATCATAAGCATGTAAGCTGTCATGTGAAGGAGAGTGATCCATTCTTACCAAATATCACATTAGAGCTGGTATCTCAGCTGTAATATCCACAGGCTGGTCCATCCTCTTCGATTGGGTGCTGCAGTATGTCACAAAAACAGTGAATCCATGGTTATGTGCCTGTTGCCTCCCCTCATTCTGAATTGAGTGCCTCAGTCTGATAGGCTATTAAGGGGGCTCCAGTGTTTGTGGACAAATATTCCATACGTCTTCAGATAGTGGTGCTGGCCATCTTACTTCAGGCTGCTATAACAAATTGTTGTGGACATTGTGGCTTGACAGTAAGCATCTATTTCTCACAGTCTGAGGCCAAGAAGTCCACTATTAAGGTGCCAGCAGATCTGATGCCTGATGAGGACCCGTCTTCCTGCCTCTTTCCATGACAGTAGAAACATGAAGCAAGCTTTTGTGTTTCTTCTTATAAGAGCACTAATTTCATCATGAGGGCTTTAATCTCAGGACCTAACCACCCTCCAAATATCCCATTTAACCAATACCATCATCTTAGGGGTTAGAACTACTAACACATGAATTTTGGGGGTACACAAACATTTAATCCACAACTCCGTCTGAGGTCCTGAGAGCAGAAAAGGCAAACCTACCCAGAATGGCTGTCTATGACAATGAAACTAATTCCTGTCTTTTCCAAGAAGGAAAATCCAATGTAATTAACTTATTACCAAGTGGTTGCATGGCATTCTGGAGCAATGATGTCCTATCATAGACGCAGAGTTAGTCTCTGTGATTGGACACTTGGCTGCTGCAGCAGTTGGCTTTTCCATGATGAGTGGGAGCCTGTGCTGTTGAGCCCAGGCATGACCTCCATCCTGCCACCATGGCTACTGTAATCATGAGCCCCTCGTGCCAACACTGGGACAGCTGATGACAAAGGCTGACTAATGGCAGCAGAACAAGACATATGTCTCTTAATTATTGTTTTGAGGTTGCTGTTGTTTATTTGCTTGCTTTTGGCAGTACTGTGGGTTGAACCCAAGCCACATGCATGCTACTCAATCATCCCACCACTGAGCTGCTCCTCCAACCCATTTTTTATTTTTGTATTTTGAAACAAGTTCTAAGTTTCTCAGGCCAACTCCAGCCTTGAACTAGCAATCTTCCTGCCTCAGTCTTCTGAGTGGCTAGGATTACAGGTGGGTATCATGGTACTGGCTACTTAATTGTTTAGTGTCATGCCCAGGTGGATGCTCTCTGGTGGGTATTAACATGCAATACAAAGGTCTTCATTCATCATAATTAAATGGGCACATGAATGTCTCTACCCCAGACCTCCTTGTCTCTAGATTCCTTTACCCATGTGATCAACTAGCCAAGGTATTTACCACCACTTATACATATTCTGGGCTGAGGTTTAGCTCAGTTGGTAGAGGGCTGCTCTGCATTCTCTGAGGACCTAAGCTCAATACCCAGCACCACAAAAATGGAAGAAGGACATGGCAATCCACTCCTGAAACAATCCCAAAACAATCAGCCAATGAAAACCCTATGAAGGTCACTATGAGTTGAACCCAACTAAATGTCACCTAACAACAGCAACACATTCTAACCTATACTAATGCTCTTACCTGGTCCCTTTGAGAGAGATCATACTCACTTTTTCGAGTCAAGGCCAACTAGGAGTAAGGCTGAAATGTAGCCACTGTTCATTTTTGGCTTGACTCATTGTGACTCATTTTAGGTGTCAACTTGACTGCTTAAGGAACCCCTAGAAGCCTTAAAAGTATTATTTAGAGTGTGTCTATGGGGGCATTTCCTCAGGAGATTAACATGTGAGTCTGGGTGGACTAAGTGAAGAAGACTTGTCCCCAAAGTGGGCAGGCCCCATCCAATCAGTTGGGCTCCAGGGAGAACAAATAGAGAATGCAAATTTGTGTCTCTTTCCATGAGATGGGACATACTCATCTACTGCTTTGGACATCAGAAATTCAGGCTCTCTGGCCTTTGGACTCTGTGACTTATACCAGCAGCCCCTTTCTCAGATTCTTAGGCTTTTTGCCTCTGAGAGTTACATCATTGGCTTCCCTGATTTTGAGGTCTTCTGACTTGGACTGAGCCATAATACCAGCATCCCAGAGCATTTTGCCTGCAGGCAACCTGTCATGGTTCTTTATCTCTGCAGAATCCGGACTAATACATCCACATATCATGCCATCCGTTCTGACAATCAACCCTATTGTCTTATCCATCAGGCAATCATGAGAAATGCCAGAACCCATGATCCATGAGGCTATACATGTGAACTGAAATACAAATGCTGGTGAATAATAGAAGGCTTTGGCTCACCTGCTCATGGTGCTCTCTTATACTTTCTTATCCAGTCTTACTCCACCTGGTCCATAGATATTGGATCTGAAAACTGGCTCAGCCTCAGAGCAACAGCTTGTTACTTTTCTTTAAAAAAAAGAAAAAATACGGCTGTTGTTTTCAGCCTCTGATCATTCACCCCTTCTTTTGGTTGTACAATCTAACAATAACTGTGTTGTCTATTCACCTACCTTTCCTACAGGTATACCATGTCCCATCAACAAATTCCAATAGCAATTGGCAGTTTGGGTTTCTCTGGATACATTTTACTAATTGGATTGTGTCCCCAAAATGATAGGTTGAGGCCTTAACATCCAATGTAACTATGTTTGGAAATAGAGTCTTTAAGCAGGTAATTAGTGTTAAATAATGTCATAAAGAACACAGCCTTCAATATGGATTGCACCTCAACATCAAGAAACAAAAATCCTTGAAACTGGGTCAGTAAACAACTGCCACCAGCACTGTCCTCCACAGTGGAACGCCATCCAGCTCCCACTTATGCTGATCTCTCCCTCACCTATGCAACCTTCATCATGCTGATAAGCCATGTCTACGTTGTTCTCCTGCAGAATGTGGCCACCTGCTTTATTTTTTGCACTTATACAGTATATCTAGGGCATTAGTTGCCCACTTCTTTAAGCATTTTAGTGCCTTTACACCATCTGCCACAGGACCTCAGGCATTTCAATTTCACTTAGTGGCCAGGGTTTTCCACCAGTTTGGGGGAGACATCCTAGTTGCTTTCTTGCGCCATCTCTCAGGTGTTGACTCCAGCTTCCCAGAAGATCTTGTCCCATACTAATGCACAGAGCTCACCTTAGGGCTGACATAGATATATTTCTAAAAGTCCTTCATGTGACAATCTCATGATGTCAGGGTAGAGAACCTGGCAGAACAGCCCTTTCTAGTGGTTCTTGATGGAAGGCTAGTGAAAGCAACACCAATGATCACAGCTTCACTTTATGCAAGGTCTGGGGTAGTAACCACTGCATGAAATGCTTCTCATGCTCAGAATCTCTAAAAGGTAATGGGCAAGTGGGCTAGACTGGGAGCTGACTGCAATAGTATACCTAGGGACACACTTTCTTCAAATGACTTTTCTTCCTTAAAATCAAACTTTTTTGTAGAACTGTTCTCAGTAGTGACCCTGTCATGAATTTGCATGACTTGAATTGCATGCTGCCTGTCAAAGGTCCCATGAAAGAGTGAATTCGTTTCTTAGGGTATATCAAAAGACTACAAACTGAGAGGCTTAACACAACAGGAACTTTTTGTCTCAGAGCTCTGGAGATTAGATATCCAAATTCAAGTTGTCATAAAATTATGATCTTTTTATTTATTTTTTTTTTATTTATTTTTATGGGACATCTTTAATGTACACCTTAATGTGATTCATTCTGACATGATTTTCATTGTGGCATTTACATATATGCATTTTGATGTACATTATTCATATAGGTTCCCCCTTACCCTCTTGTATGCTCCCCCCCCCACCCTCCCCATCTAAGTCTTCTCTATCATTTACTTGGTAATATTTTTCTATATGTACTTGAGTCCCAGTTCTGTTTAAGATAGAAATTTTTCCTGTAGCGAACTTTGTTATTATCTTGTCAGAACATTTGCATGCATTTTCTAGACCATTTATGTTGACACCATTCTTAGCTTTTTTTTTCTGTTTTATTTTGATCCGACCTTTGAATAGGATGTTATGATCTTATAGAAACCTGTAGGAGAAGCCCACCTGGCCTATTCTTACTGTGATGAAGGTTTGCTGTCAATCTGTGGAGTTCCTTGATTTGAAGCTATCTGATTTGATTCTTTGTGATCGTTGCTACTTGGTATTCTCTATAGGTCACTCAATCTTCACATCTTCTCATAAGGATCATAGTCATATTGGATTAGTAGATCACCCTACTCCAGTAGGAATTCATTTTAACTAATACACACAGAATGAACCTACTTCCAAATACTGCCATATTCTGAGGTACTAAGGGTTAGGACTTCTGAGAGAACAGACATAATGCAACACATAATAAGAAAGAATTGGTAATGAGGAGGATTTAATTAGCTCTAACTCTAAACTGTACATCCCCTCTGCCACACCTGCATGTATTTCTAAATAAAGCACACCTATGATTATTTTATGTTCATATTGGGGTTTTCCCCAAGCTTTCATTTGAAGAAAGGCAATCTAAAAATGAAAATTTGTGCATCCAATAAACTCTCATTTAATAATTCAGAAACTGGAATCATAAAAACTAATTCAAATCCCAATTTAATTATTGCTATGCAATACTGAAGAAATTAAATAATTTCTCTCAAGTTAACTTTACTACTGGTAAAGTAGGATAACTACTACCTATTTTAGAGGGTTGCTGTAACTATTTAAATAATATTATCTAAATAAAATGTTTAGTACTATGTTTGGCTCACAAAAATGCTCAGTTACTATCAGCTGTTAATATTTTATTCCTCAATTTTGAAATGTCTGGTCAATAGGAATAAATTACAGAGGACTCTAACAGGGAAAGATTGGAGACAGCAAAGAGTCAAGTAAATTTATGCATCTAACATAAAAATAGAATCAGACTAACAAAATGATAGACCTTGATGTAGGAAGGGAATCCAGAAGCTTTGTAAGCCACAGCCTACAGACACTGGATTGCTCTACTCCTGCAGCTAAAGCCACCTGTCTCATGCTCTGCTATAGTGAAAAGGAATTAGAAACAAATGGGAAATCACTCTAGCTTCTATGTAAGGAGAGTCTCTTACCTCTAAAGGAGGAGGCAATAACAAGTGAGAAGGCGAAGTTGGCACTTGGGTGAGGAAGTGGGGTCTTGAGAATGCATGGTTTAAAGAGGAGCTCACTAGGTCTGCAGGGGCCACCCTACAATTATAGGATCCAAAAGTAAGTACTGCATAAATGCAGGAACTAAGAAATTTTCTGCAATGTAGGTATAAAAGTGTAGTCTGAAGCATTAAAAGAAAAAGAGTAATTGTTTAAAAAGAGAAGGAAAGTAAATCTGATAAGATCTTTAATTCAATAGTAAGAAAACTGAGGCCAGGGAAGTCTTCGTGGGGGAGGGGGAATCTCACACAGGGAAAGAGGAAAGACGTGACCTCTTAGGACAGACAGGGATGCTGAAGTTGAATAGTTGGTTTGGGTCCACAAGAAAGTTAATAGGTTTAAAGCAAATAATTCACACAGGGGAAGTGTAAAAGGTAAGTCTGAGAAAGCAAATTGGGGCTGGGGTGGAATGGCTTGGGATTTCAGAGTTTTATTACTCTTGAATTATAGCTTGTTGCATAATTTTGTAAAGGAAGTTTTATGGAACACACCCAAACCATTTATCCAGGTGTGGTCTATCACTGTTTTCAAATTACAAATGACAGAATCCAATAGTTACAAGAGAGAGTGGTATGGCCTGAAATGCTATTTACAAAAGTTAACTGACCCTTGCTTTGAGTAACTAAAAGAAGCCATTGCCAGACACCAGTTACTCAGGTGTAATCTCAGTTACTTGGATGTGAGAAGCAGGAGGAGCACAAGTTCAAGACCAGAGTCAGCCTGCTCAATTTAGGAAGACTCTATCTCAAAAATGTTTTAAAAGAGGCTAGGGGTGCAGCTCAGTGACAAAGGCTTGCCTAGCAAGTACTGGGTTCAACCCCCAGTGCTGGGAGAGAAAAAAGTCATTTTTTTCCTTATAGAATGATATATAGTAATGCCAGAACAATGTGCTTAAACTTTTTGAATTATAAATCACTTCTTAGCATTTTTGTTAAAATCAAGTGAAGATTTTTTAGTTATAAATTTTATTAATGTAAGAACAAAGAAAATATATGTTGAGTTTATCTCTAGAAGTAACAGCAGAATTCTCCTATGTTTGGTATAGATTTGCTTTTTTTCTTTTTCTTGTATTTTTTATTTTATTATTTATTTATATATTTATTTACTGGCTAGAGTAGTTGCCACAGTAAGGGAATACATTTTAATTAAAAAATAAAAGCTATACAGAGAAAGTCAGTCACTGAGGAATGGAATAGTCCTCAAGATTGGTGCAGTTCCTTTGTTCTGTTTGAAAGGACAGCTTTAGACATATGTTACCTAACCTGCCATCTTAATCCTTTCTCTGCTGCATCTTGAAGTCAGCCTGTTTGTTGGCTTGAATTAGGCTGTGGTAACAAAAACAAAGGCTTTTCCAGAGGTTCTCTAGGCAAAGTAGGGATGAGTTATATGACAAGGCTAACCAGGTAATTCTGTGTTTTGTCTGCCAAGGTTTTGTCCTCCCACCAGCCACCAGTATGCAATTAATTCAAAGGAGAGATGCGGTGAAAAGGATTACATTCCTTTTCTAAACAGAGAATTCACTTATTAAAACATGAGTAAAACTTTCATCTTTTTAGGGTTTATTTTCTTTAAATTCTCAACCTATAATTGCAAACAAAAACAAAAAAAAACAGAAAAAAGAATATCAGCAAAAGAAAAAATCTAAATATGATCAATACAGTCCAACTTATATATTCTCTCATCCTCAGGTTGTACAAAGATAAACTCATGTTCTCCTATTCAACTCTAATTATTAGAACAATTTAGAAATAACATGCTGTAAAGTCAGAGTATAAAAGAATAAAGCATGGGAAATCTACTTTTTGAAAATATAAATATAAGTGGATACTAAAGGATATAAAAGATAAAAATGGAAATTGTTTTTAATTTTTTGGTGAATTTCTTTTTTATTACAAAATATGTGTTCACTGTCAAAACTTAAAGTATGGGCAAACAAAAGAAGAGAAGAAAATTTCATTGTTTAATTTCATGACTCAAAGATAACCACCCTCAATGTTATGCCAATCACCAAGCAGAATATAGGATAAAGAACTATGGGAAAATTTCAGAGGAAAAAATGGAAACAATCTTAGGTCAAATAGAGAATGAAAGATTGAATCAATATGACACAATTGTAGTGTGGGAAGTCATGCCAACATTAAAGCCATCTGTTCCAGAAAGCTTAGCATTGAGTTAATTCTCGTAATTCTCAAAATTCATATTTGTGTCCTAAACCTCACAACCTCAGATATAACCTTATTTGGAAGTAGAGTTTTATAGATAAAATGAGTTAAGATGAGGTCATGCTGGAATCAGATGGGCCCCCAATCCCAACTTCATTTACAAAAGAGGGAAATTTAGAGACACACATGCATACAGGGAAAATTCCATTAAGATGAAGGCAGAGATTGGAATGATGCTTCTACAAGTGAAGGGACACAAAGACTGCTAGCAAACTGCCAGAAGCTAGGGAAGAGTCCTGGAACAGATTCTTCCTGCTAGCCCTCAGAAGGAACCAGTCCTGCTGACAGTATTGTACTTCTGGCCACCAGACCTGAGCCAATAAATTTCTGTTGTTAAAGCCACTCAGTTTGTAGTACTTTGTTACAGCAGCTCTAGAAAATGAGTACACACAGCATCAATTGAATTTTGCTGCTAAAGTCTGTGTTTGTGTGTGTGCATTTTTATTTTCTCAGTGACTTTTTTCTGTTAACTTCCTCACTGGTTGTTGGGTGCCATAGAGCAGGTTCAACTCATAGTGACCCCCTGTCCAACAGGACAAAATACTACCGAACACTGTGCCATGCATGTGATCTTTTTCTGTTTGAGCCCAATGGAGCCACCACTATAGTTCTTCTCATTTTGAGTCATGCCACATCAGCAAAAGGATGTCCTAAGAGCTTTACTCCATTTTCCTCATTAAGGCCAACTCTACTCTGAGGAGACAACTCTTCTCCAGTCATCTTTTGAATGTCTTCCAGCCTGCAAGGCTCATTCCCTGGCACTATATTTGACAATACTTCTCTGTTATTTATAGGATATTCAATGGCCAATTGTTTTGGGAGTGGGGTGCCAGGTCCTTCTCCCTAGTCTGTCTTAGTCTGGAAGCTCAAACTAAAACCTGACCACCACTTATAGTCCTACTGGTATCTGAAATACCAGTGGCATGGCTTTCTGCATCATAGCAACATGCAAGCCCCCACAGAGTGACAAGATGACAGACACATGGAGGTCTTCTCTTTTGTCTCTATATATAATTATAACTTTTTCTGGGCATAGTGGCACACACTTCTAATCCCAGCACTTGGGAGGCTGAGGTAGGAGGATAATGAGTTTGAGGGCAGCCTGGAATACATAGAAAGATGCTGTCTCAAAAAAAATATTTGTAGCCAATATAGTGATTGAAGTCTTAGCCAGAGTAATAAGGTAAGAGGAAGAAATAAAAGTGATACAAATAGGGAAGAAAGAAGTCAAATTATCCATATTTGCAGATGATATAATCCTATACTTAAAAGACACTAAAGGCTCTTAGATCTGATAAATACTTTCAGCAAAGTAACAGGATACATGTTTGGAAGAGTGGCAGGTCAACGGAAAAGAGGAAAACCCTCCACCAGATGGATTAACACAGTGTCTGCAACAATGGGCTTAAACATAAATAAGATGGTTTGCCTGGCACAGAATCGGCAAGTGTTTCGATCTGCTGTACATAGGGTCGCTATGAGTTGGACTTGACTCGACAGCACCTAACAACAACAACAACAACAAACAGGATACAATATGATTATTCAAAAATCAGTATCACTTCTATATACTAATAATGAATATGTTAACAAAGAAATAAGGAAAACAATCTCATTCACAAGAACCTCAAAAAAATCTAGGAATAAATTGAACCAAAGAGGTGAAAGACCTCTACAATGAAGAAAACTTCAAAACACTAAAGAAAGAAATTAGTCACTAGAAGATTGAAAGACCTGCCATGCCCATGGGCTTAGCAGAATTCATATTGTGAAAATGGCTATACTGTTGAAAGTGATCCACAGATTCGATGAAACCCCCATCAAAATTCCAAGGACATTTTTCATAGAAATAGAAAAGGCAATCATAAGATTCATATGGAAGCACAAAAGACTGAATAGCTAAAGCAATCCTGAGTAAAGGGAGTAATTGAGGAAGCAGCACAGTACCTGATATCAAATTATACTGCAGAGCCATAATAACACAAACATCATGGTACTGGCACAAAAACAGACATGAAGACCAATGGAATAGAATAAAGGACCAAGAAAAAACCCACACAGGGACAGCAACCTGATTTTCAACTAAGATGCCCAAAATACACATTGGAGAAAAAAATAGCCTTTTCAATAAGTGGTTCTGAGAAAACTGAATATCCACATATAGAAGCCCCCACGTGTCTGTCAGTTGGCCATACTGTAAGGGCTTACATGTTGCTGTGATACAGAAAGCTATGCTACTGGTATCATAGATATCAGCATGGTCACCTGTGGTGGACAGTTTTCAGCGGAGCTTCCAGACTAAGACAGATTAAGGAGCAGGACCTCGCAGCCCACTCCCAAAACAATTGTTGTTGTTGTTCTTGTTCTTGTTCTTGTTGGGTCAAATCTTACTCATAGCGACCCTATGTAGGATTTTCAATGACTGATTGTTTTGGAATCATTTTGTGAGTGGATTGCCACATCCTGCTCCCATTTTTGCAGTGCTGGCGATTGAACTCAGGGCCCCAGAGTGTAAGGCAGCAGTCTATCAACTAAGCTAAACTCCAAGCCCCTCAAAACAATAAGACAATGAAAACTCTATGAATAGCAGAGAAACACTGTCAGATATAGTGTCAGAAAATGAGCACACCAGGTTGGAAGGCACTCAAAAGATGTCTGGGGAAGAGTTGACTCCTCAAAGTAGAGTCTATCTTACTAACAGAAATGGAGTAAAGCCCCAGGCATCTCCATTTGCTGATGTGACATGACTCAAAATGAGAAGGAAAAACTGTAAACATCCACTAATAATTAGAACATGGAATGCACATAGTATGAAGCTAGGAAAATTAGAAACCATCAAAAAAGGGAAATGGAGCACATAAATATTGATATTCTAGGCATCAGTAAGCTAAAATGGACTGGCACAGGACATTTTGAATCAGATAGTCCTATGGTCTACAATGCTAGGAATGACAGATTAAAGAAAAATAAGCTTGCATTCATCATCAAAAAAGACATCTCAAGATCTGTCCTGAAGTATGATCCTGTACGTGGTACAATAATATACACATGCCTATGAGGAAGGCCAATTAATATGACTATTATTCAAATTTATGTGCCAACCACTAAGCCTACAAATGAAGAGAGGGAAGATTTTTACCAGCTCCTGCAATTTGAAATACATCCAATATGCAATCAGGATGTACTGATAATTACTGGTCACTGGAATAAAAAAGTTTAAAACAAATATGGCCTTGGTGACAGACACTGTGTTGGAGATCACATGACAAAATTTTGTCAGACTAATAACATTTTCACAGCAAATACATTTTTTCACCCACATAAGTGTTGACTATACACATGGAATTTACCAGAGAGAACATACAGGAACCAAACTGACTACATTTGTGGAAAGCAACAATGGAAAAGCACAAAATCAAATATCAAAATTAGACTGGGTGCTAATTGTGGGTCAAACCATCAACTGTTCAGATGCAGGTTTAAACTGAAACTGAAGAAAATTAGAACAAGTATACAAGAGCCAAGGAATCACCTTGAGTATATCCCATTTGAGTTCAGAGACCATGTCAAGAGTAGGTTTGATGTGTTAGACACTAATGATTGAAGACTAGATAAGTTGTGGCAACATGTCATTCATATTTAAGCAACACGTTATTAAAAAGACAGAAAAAAAAGAAAAGACTAAATTACATGTCAAAAGAAACTTTGAAACTTGTCTTTGAACATTGAGCAGATAAAGTAAAAGGAAGACATGATGAAATTAAAGGCAGCTCAAGAATACAAAATCATGTAAAATAAAATGTACAAAGAGCTGGAGATAGAAAACCAAAAGAGAAGAACACATTCTGTTTTTCTCAAGCTTAAGAAATTGAATCAAAAATTCAAGCCTTGAGTAGCAATAGTGAAGGATTCTATGGGGAAAATATTAAACAATACTGGAAACATCAAAAGGAGATAGAAGGAATACACAGAATCATTATACAAAAAAGAATTTGTGGATGACAAATCATTTCAAGAGGTTGCATATGTTCAGGAACCAATGATATTGAAGGAAGAAGTGGAGGCTACCTTAAACACAAGTCTCCAGGAATTGATGAAATACAGAGATGTTTCAACAAACAGATGCAGTCCTGGAAGTGCTAACTTGTTTATGCTAAGAGATTTGGAAAACAGCTATCTGGCCAAGTGACTGGAAAAGATCCATACATGTTCCTATTCCCAAGAAAGGGGATCCAACTGAATGTGGAAACTATTGAACAATATCATTAATGTCACACACAAGCCAAACTTTGCTAAAGATCATTCAAAAGTGATGGTAGCAGTCTATAGACAGGGAACTGCCAGAAAATCAAGCTGGATTCCAAAGAGAGCATGGAACTAGGGACATCATTGATGATGTCAGATGGACATTAGCAAAAAGCAGAGAAAACAAAAAAGATGTCTATCTATGTTTCATCAACTATACAAAGGCCTTTGACTGTGTAGATCACAACAAATTATGAATAACATTACAAACAATGGGAATGCTAGAGCACTTAATTGTACTCATGAAGAATCCATAAATGGACTAGGAGGTAGTCACTCAAACAGAACAAGGAAACTCTGCCTGATTTAGTAAAGTCAAGAAAGGTGTGCATCAGGGTTGTATCCTTTCACCATACCTCTTCAATCTCTATTCTGAGCAAATAGAGAACCTAGACTTTGTGAAGAAGAACGTGGCATCATGATTGAAGAAAGACTGATTAACAACCTGCGTTACGCAGATGACACAACTCTCCTTGCTGAAATTGAAGATTTGAAACATTTACTGATGAAGATCAAGAACACAGCCTTCACTATGGATTAAACATCAACATCAAGAAAGCAAAAATTCTTACAACTGGGTTAGTACACAACTTCATGATAAATGGAGAAAAGATTGAGGTTGTCCAAGATTTTGTTTTACATGGTTCTACAATCAACACCCATGGAAACAGCAGTCAAGAAATCAAAAGACATTGCATTGGGGAAAGCTGTTGCAAAAGACCTTTTTAAAGTACTGAAAAGTAAAGGTGTCGCATTGAAGACAATGGTGTGCCTGATTCACACTATAGTATTTTCAATTGCATCATATGGTTGTGAAAGCTGGGCATTGAATAAGGGAGACAGAAGAATTGATGCTTTTGAATTATGGTGCTGGAGATGAATATTGAATATACCATGGACTGCCAAAAAACCCAACAGATTTGTCCTAGAAGAAGTACAAACAGAGTGCTCCTTGGAAGCAGGGATGACTAGAGATCGTCTTAGTATTTTGGAGATGTTCTTAGAAAGGACCAATCCCTGGAGCTGGACATCATATTTGGGAGAGTGCACATCAATGAAAAAGGGAAGACCCTCACCTAGATGGATTGACCCTGTGTTTGCAACAATGGGCATAAACATAAAAAAGATGGTATGCATGGCACAGAATCAAGGAGTATTTTGTTCTGCTGTGCATAAGGTCACTATGAGTCAGACCCTACTAGATGGCACCTATCAACAACAACAAAAACATGTAGATGAATGGAACTAGGTCCCTATCTCCTACTCTGTATAAAAATCCATTCAAAATGGATCAAAGTCCTTAATATAAAACTGGAAACTTTGAAACTGCTAGAAGAAAACACTTTACAATATAGGCATAGTCAAGAACTTTCTAAAAAGGACTCCAATAGCTCAGGAAATAGTAGCAAATTTTGATGAATGGGATTGCATGAAATTAAAAAGCTTCTGCATGGTAAAGGAAATAATAAAAAAGAGAAAGCCCACAAATGGGAAAAACATCTTTGCAATTATACATATAATGGGGGATAATACTTAGAATATATAATGAACTTAAAAATTAAATACCAAAAGCATAATAACCCAATCAGTAAATGGGTAATTGAATTGGAAAGATGGTTCTCAAAAGAAGTATAAATGACCAATAAATATTGTCTATGAAAAATATTCAATATCCTTAGCTATTAGGGAAATGCAAATCAAAACTACACTGAAATTCCATCTCTCCACAGCCAAAATGGTAGCATCATAAAATAAACATCAACAAAGCTGGCAAGGATTTGGGGGAAAAACCCTCGTACACTGCTGCTTGAACTGTAAATCAGTATAGCTGTCATGGAAATCAGTATGGAGGTTCCCCAGAAAACTAAAGATAGAACTGCCATATGATCCAGCTATATCCTTCTTGAGCATACAAAGGAATCCAAGCTATCATATCATAGAGACACCTGGACGTCTATGTTTATTGCAGCACTGTTCAAAATAGCCAAGAAATGGAATCAGTCTAGATATTCATCAACAAATGAATGGATAAAAAACTGTGGTGTATATATATACACAATGGATTTTTACTCAGCTGCGAAAATTGTATTGCAAGTCTGCAATACAATATTAACTTGCAGGAAAATGGATGGAACTGGAGGTAATATTAAGAAAGTGAAATAAGCCAGACTTAGACAAATACTATATGTTCTCTCTCATATGCAGAATATAGATTTATTTTAAATAGAAAAGTTATGCATATATATATGTTATATATACCTACATATATGAGAATAAAAGGGAATTTGGAGAGGGTAGGGGAATAGTGGCAGGGATGAGAGTAAAAAGGAGTAAAAAGAAGGTGAATAAGAGTAAAGTACATGATATAATTGTGTGAAAATACCATAACAAAACTTATTATATTGTATGCTAATTAAAATTTAAAAAATTATAGCTCTATATTTTCTTGCTTTATTTTACCTACTTGAAATTATCAATACCTAATATACCATATGGGGCTGGGATTTAGCTCCTTCAGTAGGGTGCCACTCTGTAGTGTCTGACTTCCTGAATTCAATTGCCAGCACCACAAAAATGGGAGAAGGATGGCAATCAACCCCTGAGGCAATCCTTAAACAATCAGCCATTGAAAACCCTATAATGGTCACTATGAGTTGGACACGACTCGACAGCTGCTAACAACAACAACAATATATGACATATTTTACTAATTTATCTTTTTCATTGTTTTTCTCCATTAGACTGTAATCACAGAAGCAAGAACTTTAATTATTTTTAGTCTGTGTTGTTTTTACATACTTAGAGCAGTGTCAGAGGATAGAGAGTAAATGTTCAGTAAACAAATGAATGGAAAATAATTTAACTTAGGAGGAAAGAAAATATACCATAATTCCACAATGTTGAAAATAGTTTTCTCAGAGCAGTGAGATTGGGACTTATTAGTTCATGAATTTTGAACTGATCTGAATTATCACTATACTCAGAAAAAATATTAACTAATTTTTAAAGCAAAATAAAGTTGATAACATAAGAGTTTTTTAAAGCCATCTGTTTCATTATACGTACTTTTCTGTGTCAAGTCTGCAATACAATATTAATAGCTTCACCAGTTGTCCTATCATTTGCATTCAAGCAACTCATTTATTTACATGTTATCATACCAAAAGTTCACAACTTATCTAGAGGTTATGGAGAGCAGTTATTTTGAGAATTAATTTGACTTTTGGAATAAAAGCCTTGTTGCCTTCCTTATGTGTCATGTAATTGCCATCCTTATTCTGATGGGGCTGCAGAATTCCCCATTTACACACCTGATTTACTACTAGTCCCTGGGTACAAAGGCTTCTGCTTCACCTGCCCCTTCACCCATGAATAGTCCCTGCTGCTAGCAAGAAGCCATTGACACGCAGGGCATTAAGCCAGAGACTTCAGTATATACTGAGAGATGTGTCCTCATCCTCTAGAACAAATCAGAATAGGCTAGGATTATTATGCAGTTGCTAAAAAGAACACTGTGTTTGTTAAATGCCACAAGACAAAGAACTACTTGGTAGGCAGAGGGAGCAGGAAAGGAAATCAGACAATACTTTAGGATATTCTATTCAGAATACCTCAGGATCTTCCAAATGTCAGTCTGGCATTCAGGGAGATTTACTGTCTGGTCCCATCTGACCTGTCCAGTAATAATTCTGCTAGGTAGGTTCCCTGTTGCTTTAGTCATATAGTCTGTTTTCCATACATGCTTCTGAATTTTCTCTGATCTCAATTTTATTTATTTATTTATTTACTTATTTGTTTTCAGTACTTGGGGTGTTGAACCCAGGGCCTCTTTCATGTTAGGCAAGCCCACCACCACTGCCCCCAGCCCCTTTTCTATTTTTTATTTTGAGACGGGATCTGGCTAAATTGCTCAGGCTGCCCATGACCTTGAACTCGTGATCCTCTTGTCTCAGTCTGCCAAATCACTGGGACTGCAGGCTTGCACCATTGCACCCAGCACCTACTTTAGTTTTCTTGTGTCCTATTTTTCCGTGGAAGCAGAATTGAGCTTGTCAGAGCATACACTTGATTTGGGGGTTGAGAAATAAATCATAGTGTTCATGGCCTCACTGTCAGAGCCTAGCTATCCAGTTTTAAACCTTCAAAAGGCAAGTAACCTTTTATTATCCTTCTTTAGGAGCTACCACTATGCACAAAGCTGGGAAGCAAATGGAAACATCACTCAAAGGGCATGGAGAGATCAGGTGGATTGCCCAAGTGGATGTGGAGTGAGGGTCGGGCAGCTCAAAGCTTAGGAAGGACTTCAGCAAGTCTGAACTCTACCTGCAGTTGTGTTTTGCTCATATGGGGTTTCCTTGCTTGGCAGTGGGGTCCTGGAATCTCAAGACTAGTCCTGAAAAGCCCCTTCCCTGAGAGAACTTATTCTTCAAGGAACTATGTGAATGGAACCTCCTACTTCAAACCTGCTACAACCAGTCAGAAGCAACTCAGCACCTCCTTCTCTGGTCTCTTCTTAGACCTTTGTACCAACCAACTCTACCACATTGGCTTGTGCACATCTTTGTGTCCTGCTCAACCACAAGTCCCTTGAAGTTAAGGATGTGTTCATACACTTTTTGTTTTCCACTCTGCTTAACAGATCTTTACTATAAGGCTGAATGCATGGGCATTTCCTGGTTATATGAGAAAGGGTTGGTAGTCTGGAATTATTTGGTTTTGCAAAACAGAAATTCTCTGAAAGAGCTTCTTAAGAAGAAGGTCTATTATAAGGAAACAAGATCTCATGCATTGAGATTTCAGCATTACAGTTTGGGTTTAGGGAAGTGTGACTGTTTCCATTCACCTTCTGTTTGCATCCTTCTCTTCCAGGGACTGCGTGGTTCTCTCCAGCTCATCTGCCCATCTGTTCTATTGTTCCTTGAAGAACCTTCAAGGCTGTGTCTGCTCCCTCATCACATGGGCTGACATGCAATATTGCCTTGTTTTGAGACAAACTCTGGCCACAATTCACTGTGATTTTACGAATTTAGGACTCTTCATAATCTCATTAGCCACTCCAGTTTCTGTTGTTGTTGTTAGGTGCCGTCGAGTCGGTATCCGACTCATAGCGACCCTCTGCACAACAGGGGAAACACTATTGTCAGTGCTTCTCTGCTGTTCATAGGGTTTTCAATGGCAGATTGATTTTTGGGAGGGGGTTGCCAGGTCCTTCTCCCAAGCCTACAGCTTCTGGTGTTCCCAGGCAGTCTCCCATCCAGGTACTAACCAGGCCCAACCCTGCTTAGCTTCCGAGATCTGACAGGATCGGATGCCACAGGGCTACAGCTGCAGGCACTCCAGTTTCTATTAGTCCTTAAAAATTCTCAAAGGAAAGAACATGGCTTGTGTTGTCTATCTAGGGTTGTTGTTGTTGCTGTTGTTGTTGTTGTTAGATACTACCGAATCAGTGTCTGACTCATAGCAACCCTACATACAAAAGGCAAAACACTGTTATTAGTGCTTCTCTGCTGTTCATAAGGTTTTCAATAGCTGATGATTGTTTTTTTGTGTGGAGTGGGTTGCTGGGTCCTCCTCCCAAGCCTACAGCACCTGGTGTTCCCAGGTGCTTTCCCATCCAAGAACTAACTAGGCCCAACCCTGCTTAGCTTCTGAGATCTGACAGGATTTGACTCTACAGTGGTACAGCTGCAGGCTACCTAGGGTTAGATAAGACATTTAGAGACCCAAATACTAAAATAATTATTATGGTCCATATATTACCAAAAATTGAAAATGATTTTTCTGGTTATACCATCCATAGGTAAAAGAATTATGTTCATAGGCCTTCACAAATTAATCAAAAGGTTATTAATGAAGACTTACACTTTATCTTTTTATAACCATCAGGTTGACCTCTGTGACACTAGTCATTATGTTCTGAGAGTAGAATTTCATTGTTTACAGTTGCCTCCTAGTTTTTAAAGGCTATTTTTCTCTATTCTTCTCAATGAACAATAGCAAAATCTATCCTTTTCTACTGTGAGTAATTTATTCCTGGGAGAAGAAATCCTTCAGCTAATGTTTCTGGGAACATTGAATAAAATGCTATGGAGTTGAAACATCATCATAACAGGAATGGTTGGCAGAATTTCAAGAGTCATAGGCCCTGTTATGGAATCAAACACTACTCTGAGTGCTGCTGTGGAGGAATTTTGCAGGTGTAATTAAGTCCCCAAACCAGCTGACCTTAAGATAGAGCAGTTATACTGGGTGGGCACAATTTAACCGAAGGAAGTCCTATAGAAGAAGGCTTAGGTATTTCCTGACTCTGACTTCAAATACCAACTGGGGCTGCAAGAGCTGAGTCTCTCTTTTAGCTGGATCTTTCTGTCTTGACTATTGCCTATGGACAACACCTTTAAACTGTGTCCACACCATACCATCCTGCTTGACATCTTCTCCTTTTCTACCTGCCCTGAAGATTTCAGACATGCTTAGCCAGCTCTTACAGTTACATAAGTCAATTCCTTATAAACACTAAATAAATGTATGCATATATGTTATGTATAACTTTTTTTTTTTTTTTTTTTTTGCAGTACTGTGGGTTGAACACAGGGCCTCGCGCTTGCATGCTCTGCAAGTGTTGGACCATTGAGCTGCACCCAGAGCCCATTTTTTTACTTTTTTGAGACAGGGTCTCACTAAGTTATGCAGACTGCCTCTGGTCTCAAAATTGTGATCCTCCTGCCTCCGCCTCCTGAGCCGCTAGGATTACAGGCGTGCGCCACTGCACCCGGTGCTCTTTATAATTTTTTATAAAAATAATCTCATAATTTTGAAATGTACAGGTTGAGCATCCCTAATGTAAAAATCTGAAATCTGAAATATTCCAAAATCCAAAACTTTTTGAGTGCTGACATGCTGCCATAAGTGGAAAATTCTACACATTGAAACTTTATTTCATACACAAAATTAACAATTTTATATAAAATTACATTCAAGCTATGTCTATATGGTATATGTGAAACATAAATTAATTTCATATTTAAACTTAATGCCATTCCTACAAATCTCAAATATTCTAAAACCTGAAAAAAAAAATCTGAAACACTTCTGAGCCCAAACATTCAGACAAGGGATACTCAACCCGTATATATACTCTGTAAATTGAGGTTGAGAGATCAAAAACTGGAGAAGTCAGCAATTTGAATCATGAGAAGTTGTCTGCTATTGCAGGGAACCAGCCACATGATGTGGTGAGAAACACAAATAGATTTTAGGAGCTGAGAGTAGCTCCAGCTAACAGTCAGCAAACAAACAAGGCCCTCAGTATTACAACCACAAACATGGCCAGTAACCTGAATGATCTTGGAGGCAGGTTTTTTCTCAGAGCCTCCAGCTGAGAACTCAGCCCACCTGCCACCTTTATTTCATCTTTGGGATACCCTGAGCTGAGAGCCCAACCTTGCCATACCAGACTTATGACATATAGAACTGTGTGTTAATAAATGCAATTGCTTTAAGAAGCTACTCTTGTGGTAAATTTTTACACAGCAGTAGAAATCTAATATAGAAATACTATAAAGTTTGAGGATTGTGATCCTAGGTGAGAGTGGTTAGTTCCAGCATGTAGTGAACAAGTGTTTTTTGCTTTGCTTTCCATCCACTTCTCCTTTCTATGGTTATCCTTGAACCATCTGCCCTTCCCCCTCCCTTGATGTAATTGGAATAGGGTTGACCCAACCCTTCATTTCCACAATAGACAACATGATTAAAGTCTGCCAAAAATGATTCCTTTGGAACTACTAAAAAAGGGAAAATGGTTCAAGAAGCCCATCAGAGAATAAAGCTATCCCAGGAAGGTAGACTAAGAGATAGAGAGTTTTTACCTGGATGATATAGTTTGCTGCAATATCCAACCATAGTAGAATCCAAGTACTATTCTATGAGTTGATATATTTCCCTTTTTGCTCAAGCCAATTTTGAGGTTTCACGTGCAGACAAAAGAAGCCTGGGAAAAGCACAGCATATAATCTTATGATAGCTTAAAAATACTTAAATGTTACATTTTCTAGCATAAAGTATTGATAGAACAATATAAAAGTTCAGAATTACAGATAAGTATTGTGGCTTCTGCCACATATGATGATGTATCTATCAACTCCTCAGAGATGCCTTGACTGATTCTCCTCACTGGGTCAAGTACACATATCCTTTTTTGGCGCTTACACCTCCCCTCCATATCACATGACATATATGTCAAAAGATTTCCCTTTGCAACTCTCTATTTGATGGCTGCCCTTATCAGATAGTATTAATCTCTATTAGGCCAAGAACTAAGTCTTGTTTCTAACTCTGCCACATGAAAGGTGCCCAATTGTATTAAGGTACCCAGTTGTATGGTTAAGGGAATGATTAAGAAAACACTAATATGACTTACATTCATAAGGGGAAAAGGTAGGTTTTTTTAAAACCAATTTGAGGAAATTCATGTATCTTTGTATGTATTGAAGTATCACGTAGTCATTTTTACTGTATCTGAATTTTGTTTCATTGCCATTCTTGAAATAATCTAATATAAATTAGCTTCAGATTTTCTTTCATATTTAATTGAAAGTAAAAACTAATATATGTTCAGCACTTTGCAAATAACAAAGTTCTTTTCATATGCATTATCTTCTATGATCCTTATAAAAATTCTGGGACTGAAAAATCAAGACTCAGAGGCTGGCGTGCCTTGCCTAGGGTCACAGGTACATGGGGAAGTAGAGTCAGGGCATAAACCACTTGCTAGACCCCAAATCTAATACTATTCCCTTAAAGGTAATAAGCATGTGCATCTACATTAATTTATTTCTTTTTTTTCCTTAAGCAAAGCATTAGTCATTTTATTATTTTAAACTATGTGTGTGTATAAGTCAGACATAACAAGAAGTTGAAAATGAGAACCTACTGGAAACCTACCTTTAAAAGGTAAAATTCTATTTTACATCTTACCCTGATTGGTAAAGCAACCATGCACTAAAGTGTGAGGGTGTGTGTTTTGCCTCTACGTGGGGGGAAAAGTCTACTTGCTTATCAAACTCCATTAGAATTTCCCAGTCACAGCCAGTCTTGCCCCAATAAAAAAGATAAGGTTTGTTTTTTATTTTGCTCTTATTGAACTACTATCCTTTACCATTCATAGTATGAGAAAAGTAATTTATCCTTGAGGGAATTACTTCTGTGCAACAACCCATTGCTTCCTTGAGGATGGATTGTAAAAAAATAATAATTTTTGTGGGGGTGGAGCCTGTTTTTTTCTTTTTATAATTGTCATAATCCACCAGAAATAATATATAATTCCATGTAACTCTACGGCTGTCTCACAGATGGATGGTGTAATATGTCTCTGTTTCCTCCAACCTCAACTCCAATCCCCTACTTCTGTTTCTCCACTCACTCAAAGTCCCTGTAATTGTCACTTGGTAATGTATATGAGCAGGCAGAAACAAAGAGGTAACAGGGCATGCTCACATTCTCCTGCCAGTGATGTACATTGCCTGATGTCATAAACAGTAAATCCTTTATGCTGAAAGCCTGTTCATTTTCACACCATTCACTTGTTCACTAACAGTTGTCCAGATTTTTAAATTCAGCCTCTTACATTAATCCTGCAACTGCTGGTCCCAGACAGGTGCAGGGATCAGACCAGCTCAGTTAAGTAAAACATCTGGCCTGAAAATGATAATAGGCTCTTTCTACTCCCTCAAGTCATAGGAAGAATGTGAAGTTTTCAACTGTTAAATCACACAATTAGGCTTTAATAGTCCACTTAAGCATATACATCCCAACCTCTCCCACTACTGTTACCTACACACTAGCCTGCACATTCACACACAGATACACACCCTTGATGGGGCTAATATCCCACTATTTCCTTCATAAAACAAGACTTCTCAAACATAAAACCAAAGACAGCATGAGGATCTGACCCTCTATGGCAACCCCCTCCTCTCTGTATTTTGATGGATATTGGTGCTCTCATAAAGGCCTAAAGATAACTTTTTATAGGAAGCACATCACCAGTTTTGATGACATTCTCAGGTTTTATGACTTTACAAGTTCAAAATAAATTATAGATGATTCAAGAACAGAAAGATGATGCCTGAGGATGGGGTTATCTGGTGGAAGGTCTTTCACCTCAGCAGTTCCATGTAGAATCTAGTCATGGGTAGGGCGTGGTTATGATGAATAACTGATGTTTATGGGTTCTCCCAGACCTAAATATAAGGTGACTTTATGATTCCACTGTGTGGTAAAAGAAATGCTGTCCAGTTCTCAATAAGAAAATGTAAGTATCATGAAGATTCCTGTTTTTCTATAAAGTTGAGAAACTCTCCAAAAACCTATGATCAGGTGGCATCCCCTACCATACTTTTCGAAGCCAAAAACAATTTCTGCATTAACAGCCAGAACCAGCCCCCAGAATTTTTACCACTATCATCATCTGGCAAAGAGCATTGTACTTATAAAGACAGGTGAGCTATGTATGATGAAGTTTAACCATCAGGGAAAGTCTGGATGAGGCACTAAAATGAAAGCCCTGGACAGAGTCTGAGGGTGGTAAAGGTTGAAGAAGTAAATTTTCTTAGGGCTGGCCTTGCTGCCTCCAGGACTGGTACAAAATTGTGAGGCCCAGTGCAAAGTGAATATGCACTTGTCCAAGGTCTTTAGGAATTTTAAAATGGCAACCACAGAGCATTCAGCCAGGGATGAAGCCATTTTAAATACAGAGCCCTGTGTGGCGACAGAGGTCCTATGACCATGGAGCCAGTCCATCTGCCATCTACAGTCTCATAGCATATCCAGCACATGGTAAGCACTTTGAGAAAAGGAGTGTGACTTACTTGTTCATCACTGGATCCTCAAAATCACTGGGCACAGCTCCTGCCAGACTTTCATTCTCTTTAAATAGGGAAGGATTAGATATTGGCAAGAAGCTTGGATTTTATTTGTTAAGTTGACAGTGGTTCTAGAGGGTTATGAAAGTTTTTGTAATAGTCTAGATCAGTGGATCTCAACATGTTATCCTTGCCCACTAACCACAGCATTGCTTAAGAAATTGGTAGAAGTTCAAATTTACTATCCTCATTCCAGACTGACAGAATCAGAAATTCTGGGGATCAAATCTAAAAATCTGTTTTATCAAACCTTTGAGATGAATCCAACTACATCAAAGTTTGGAAACTACTAGATTAGGCAATAGATAAAAGAGACCTTTAATACAACAGTAGTAGAGGGTCAGAGAATAGAGAACCAATGCAGAAACTGCTAGAAACACCATTTTTCTGCCTCCAGATATCTAGTCATTTAATCATAAGTGATTAAAATATTTAAAAGTGTTTTTATCTTGCCTGTAGTAGTCAATTGGATATAATAAGATCCATGCTACATCAAACTATACATATGCCTTCATTACTTTTGGGGTATCTAATCCACTCATCACAAAGAGAAATAAAAACCCCATAGTCATAAATAGTTGGAGAGACTGGTTGTGCTCAACTGTAACAACCAACGGAATAAAAAGAGAAAGAAAGGGAGAATAGTCTGGAGTATAAGAGGAATCAGGCACTGTCTCATTTGTTCATGTTGCATGTTACATTATTAATATGCATTATATACCTCATGTAATATTCATACTAATAGAATTTTAAATGAAATAATAAACTGAGATAAAACACTTTGCAAAATGTATGTTAAAGATTTTGCTTCTAGAACATATAAAGAACTTTCAAAACGAAATCATAACATAAATAACCCAATGCAAAAAGTGGCCAAAAGCCAGGTACAGCGGTTTTTATCTATAATCCCAGTGACTCAGGAGGTGGAAGAAAGAGAATCACAGATTCAAGGCAGGAGACAGCTGGGGTAATTTAGCAAGACCTTGTCTCAAGATAAAAAAATAAAGAGTGAACTGGTGGTACAGCACAGTGGTAAAGCAAAAAGTAAGTATGAGGCCCTGGGCTCAACCCCTAAGTACCACAAAAAAAATTTTTTTAAGATGTAAATGACACGTGAAAAAAATTCAACATCATTAGTTATTATGTGATTAAAAAAATTAGATACCACTAAACACTTATCAAAATGGCCAAAATTAGAGAGACTGATAATACCACTGCTGATGAAGTAATACCAAACACTATTGCTGAAAACTTAGAGCTCCTTATAAAGTGATAGTAGGAATACACTACTTTGGAAAACAGTTTGGTATGTTCTTTAAAAGTTAAATGTATACACGTAATACAATTAAGTATAGTGTTGAAAATTCCAGCCAGTTTTATAAGGCAAAAAAGGAAAATTGCGTGTGTGTGTGTGTGTATATATATATATATATATATATACATATATATATATATATATATATATATATTCTGACATTGGAAACCCTATGAACAGCAGAGAAGCACTGCCAATAGTGTTTCCCCTGTTGTACAGAGGGTCGCTATGAGTCAGATACCAACTTGGCGGCACCTAACAACAACAACAACAATATGTATATATGTGTGTGTGTGTGTGTGTGTATATATATGTATACATATATACATATTATTATATAATATATTATATAATATATGTGTATATATAGTATTATATATGTATATACATATTATATGTGTATACATATATGTATATGTATATATGTATATGTATATATGTGTATATATGTATACACGTATGTATACATATATGTATGTGTATATATGTATATATTATATGCATGCATATATTATTATTATATAATATATTATATAATTGTTGTTGTTGTTGTTAGGTGCCGTCGAGTTGGTATCCAACTCATAGCGACCCTCATAGGGTTTTCAATGGCTGAGTGCTTCGGGATTGCCTTGGGAGTGGTTTGCCAGGCCCTTCTCCCATTTTTGCTGTGCTGGGAATTGAACTTGGGGCCTCAGAGACTGCAGCACAGCGCTCTACCCACTGAGCTAAATCCCAGCCCAATATATTATATAATATACATGTATATATTATATATATGTATACATATTATATGTGTATGCATATATGTATATGTATATATGTATATATGTGTATATATACATATATGTGTATATATATTTCATATAAAATTTGTATATGAAAATATGAAAAGTAGAAATAAAACTGTCCCTATTTACAAATGGCAAGATTATCTATGGAGAAAATCCCAAAGACTCTCCAAATCCTCTTTGAACTAATAGATGAGTTCAGTGAGCTCACAAAACAAACATGCAAAAATCAATTGTTTTTCTATATATTGACAATGAACATGTAGACACTGAAATTAGAAGTGCAATGACAATTACAGTTGTTCAAAAAATGATACACTTAGGTATAAATCTATCAAACATATACAGGATTTATATGCTGAAAACTGCATAATGCCAAGAAAGAAATTGAAGAAGAGCTAAATAAAAGGAGAGACATATTATGTTTGTGAATTGGAAGACTCAGCAAAGCATAAATGTCAATTTTCTTCAAATTAATATACAAGTTCAGTACAATTTCTATCAAAATTCCAAAAAGATTTCTTGTGATAACAGATAAAATTGTTCTAAAGTTAATATGGAAAGACAAAAAAAAAACCCTAAAACAGCTAAACAAATTTGAAAGAGAAGAGTAAATGGAGGAGGGTCAGGAGAGGGTAAGGGGAAAGTTAATGTGAGCAACATACAATGAAATGCATGTATAGAAATGTCATAATGAAACCCATTATGTTGTACATTAAAAATTACTAATTAAAAAGTTAAAAAAGAAAAGAATAAAGAGGGAGAAATCAGTCTACTTCAAGATTTAATATATAGCTAAAGTAATTAAACCATGTGATACGAGTAGAAAAACGGACAAATCAATGGAACAGAACAAAGAACCTAGAAATAAATTCATACAAATACATGCCCAACTAATTTGTGACAACAGTGCAAAAGAAATTCAACAGAGAAAAGATTGACTGGGGTTTTGGATACCATAAGCAAAAAAAATTAACCTTGACTCAAGCCTCATACCTTGTATGAAAAGTGATTTTAAATAGAACATGGATTTAAATGTAAGATGAAAAACTCTGAAATTTTTAGAAGAAAGTATTCACGATTTAGTAATAGGTAAAGTATTCTTAGATTTGACCAAAAAGTATGATCCACAAACTGAAAAACGGATAAATTAAACTTCACCAATACTTTCTCTCTTGAAAAATCCTGTTAAGAACGTGAAAAGACCTCGCTGCAGAATGGGAGAAAATATTTGCAAACTACATGTTTGACAAAGGACTACTATCTAGAATATATTTTAAAATTCCTAAAATTCAATTAAAAACAATCCAATTAGAAAATAGGCAAAGACATGATAAGGCATTTTACAAAAGAATATACACAAATGACAAATACATGAGATATTCAACCTGATTGGACAGATGATAGAAAGGCAAATTATAACCAAAATGAGACATCATTAGATACCTATTACAATGAGTAAAATTTTTTAAAAATGTGACAAGTGCCAGCAAGGATGCAGAGAAAATCATCACTAATACATTGCTGTTAGAAAGGTGAAATGGTATGACCACTCCAGTAAACAATTTGAGTTCCTTTAAAAGCTGCATAATCCCAAATTTGCACTCTTGGGCATTTATCCTAGGGAAATGCAGTTCTATTTTCACATAAAAACCTGTTTCCAAATATTTATAACATATTTACTCATAATAGCTCAAAATTGGAGATGACACAGATGTCCTTCAATGGGTGAATGGCTAAACAAATTGTAGTGTACCCACATTGTGACATATAGTACAAAGAAACAAACTATTAAGACATACTACATCTTGGATAAATCTCCAGAGAATTATACAAAGTGAAAAAAATCCAATCTCCTATGGGTACATATTATACAATTACATTTACATAATATTCTTCAAATGACAATATTATAGAAGTGGAGACTGATTATTGATTTTCATGGGTTAATGAATGGTTAAAGATGTAAGAAAACTAGCTGGGTGCTGTGGCGCACACCTATAATCCCAGCGATTTGGGAGGCAGAGGCAGGAGGCTTGCAAATTCGAGACCAGAGGCAGTCTGCGTAATTTAACAAGACCCTGTCTCAAAAAGTAAAAAAATGGGCTTGGGTTGCAGCTCAGTGGTACAGCACTTGCAAAGCACACAAGCGCGAGGCCCTGGGTTCGACACCCAGAATCACAAAAAAATAAATAAAAATAAATAAATAAAAATAATTTTAAAAATGATGTAAGAAAACTGAGTGTAGCTGTAAAAAAAACAATAAAAGAGATCTTGTGGTGATGAGAATTGTCTGTACCTTGGCTGTATCAATGTTAATTTTTTGGTAGTGATATTATAAAATGTTTTTGCAATATGTTACAATTGAAGGGCACTGGAAAAAGGGTACATGGGTCTCTCTCTCTCTCTCTCTCTCTCTCTCTCTCTTTCTCTCTCTCTCTCTCTCAGTCTCTCTCTCTCTCTCCTTCCCTCTCTCTCTTTCCCTCCATGTGAATAGAATTATCTAAGGATTAAAAAACAAATCCTTAAAGCACTAGCTACTAAGATAAAGAAGCATCCCCCAAAGCTACATAATGTGATTCCATTCACATGATAAGATCAGTTATTTCTAGGTACTCAGATTGCAAAAACAGGGAGTGAATGCAAAGATCTCATCAGCAAACTTTTGGAAGTGAGGGAAATATTCTACAACATTGGGAATTACCATGTGACTGTATTCACATGCTTAGATTCTTCAAACTGCATGTTGACACAGTTGAATTTTACTCGATATAAATTATATCTCAAGAATTGGCTTGAAAAAATAGTGTAAAAATGAAGCTCATAATACTTAAAAGTATTTTATTTTACTTGTTAAAAAACATTTGTCTCTTCTGATAAGTGCACTCTAATTGAATATGTTTCATTAATTTTGGGAAATCTAGGCTTACTACTTGGTAGTACAACAATTCAAAGGTCTCGTTCTGTATTCAGTGCATTTCATTTGCTACCCTGACACTCATGATTGTGAGAATTCGTCAACACTGAATTGCCAGCTCTGCCACATTTCATGTGCATTTGCATTATCAGTATCATCTTCATTCCTCAGTTTGGTGTTTATGTTTTTGTTCTCCCACCTCACAGTGCTGGGGATGAACCCAGGGCCTCATGCATAATAGGCCAGTGCTCTACAACAAAGACACACCACCAACCCTTTCACTTTCTTTCTTCACTGGAAGGCAACAAACTTTTTAATTTGTCCATTTTATTGAGTGACAAGTCAATACTATAGTACTTAAATCCATTTAACTGAACTATAGAAAAATGACTTATAGCACGGCAACATGGCACATGCCTGTAATCCCAATGACTTGGGAGGCTGAGGCAGGAGGATCTTGAGTTCTATGTGAGAGGCAGCCTGAGAAATTTAGGGAGACCCTATCTCAAAATAAAAACAATAAAAAGGGGGGTTGGGAAGGATAGCTCAGTGGTGGAGCACTTGCCTAGCTTATCTAATCTCTGAGTTCAAGCCATCAGTACTATATAAAAGAGAAAAAAGAAAGTTATCTGCAAAAGAACACTTTAATAGAAGAATCTCTGTGCTCAACACTTCTACTGATGAACTTTTACTTTTCCCTTAGGATATACTGCATACTTAATGTAACAGACTGTGAGATCCTGTTTGTCATTTTCTGTGTTAAATATTAATAAACATTTTTCTTGTTTTTTAGATAAGTTGTTAACATAAATGTAATATGTTCTCTCCCCATCTCACTGGATTGTCTTATGTGCCCCCTGGGTACATTTTTCTAGAAACCACTAGATTAAAAGAATACTAGTATACTGCAAACACACTGTGACTAACTAGGACATTAATCAGTTCAAATATGATGAGGTTATATATTTTTAAGGAGGGAAGGATTGTTCAACTATTTTTGCTTATGAAAGTTTAGTTCTCTGAATTTTTTTCCATGGAGATCTAAGGTGTCTATGTGGGTAAAGTATTTGTCCCTATAGCATCTCTCTCTCTCTTTCTCTCTCTCTCTCTCTCTCTCTCTCTCTCTCTCTCTCCTACTTGGGAATTGAACCTAGGGCCTACACATACTTTGTAAGTGCTCTACCACTGAACTACACCCCCAGCCCATTTTTTTTTTTGTTGCTGTTGTTTTTTTACTTTTTATCTTGAGACAAGTTCTTACTAAGTTACCCAGGCTGCCTCTGGGCTTGAACCTGCCATCCTCCTTCCTGAGCCACCCAAGATTATAGATATGTGCCATCACTCCTGGCCCCTCAGCATTTAATTTTATCTATTAAGAATTGTCACTTCCTCAGTAAGAAAAATATGACTTCACTTTGGACTATTGCAACATCTTCCTATATGGGGTATGTGTTCATGCTCTGTTCCACTAAATGCATTAAAGCTACACGATATTCCTAGCCATGAAACAACAGTAGACCCATAGAATTACCCAACATTTAGAACTGGAACAAATCTTAAGGGTCAGTAGTTTATAGCATTTTATCATTGTCCATGTCCAGACTTTAAATGATGATTTTCAGGTGAAAGGCCCTTGTCTAAGTGAAACTCTCAGATAAGCCAATCCTCAGGTGTCATGGACATTTAAATCTTGTTTCATTTTTATCTATAGATTACAATGAATCAAATAGTAGACATTTGTTTCTGTTCTTGCATTATTTCCATGAAATCAGAATATATGGATGTTTTCCTTTTGGCAGGTCAGAGGTCTAGAAAAAGAAAAAAAAGGGAAGAGGGGATTCCAAGCTCTGAAAATTATGTAGTATTTTAACTGGAATGTTTCAGTTGTGGCTCCCTGGGGAAAGCCTGTCTCCAACTTAGGGAGTGTGAAGTGTTTTATAAAGAGTGTAAATAAAGCAGATGCATTGCCAGGAGAGCCTGTGCTTCCTTCAGCTATATATTTTTTACTTAAAAGCAAGAGAATGCCCACAAGAAGAATGCCCCACTTCAATTTGATAAAATACTATTCATCTCTTAAGTAACATGCATCTTAACAAATAATTGTTATTTATCGTACATTTTAAAAATGCTATTTCTAGTGATAAACTTTTTTCCAATATGTATTTACCTTAACAAGAAAATATTTCTGCTAAACAATGACAGTACAACAGGCACACATTTAGGGCAAATGTTTCAGTCCTCAAATTTGCAAATGTGACTTTCCTATTTTCCTGTTATGCATTATTTTAGTTACCTCATATTTTAATGTACACATAATTCTGAGCTCCCTTTAAAAATTTATATTGCCTCATCTGTAAATTGCCATTTTTAATGACAACATAGTATTCATTGCATTAATATCAAACAATTTGCCTAATAAGTTCTTCACCTTTGAATATTTAGATTAAATGTAGGTCAATGGTGCTTAAAGTTTAGCAAGCATAAGAATCATATGGAGAGCAAATTAAAACATATTGCTCTGTCCTATGTGTGGCTACAAGCACACATACACACATTCCTGACACAATAGACCTGGAGTGGGATCAAAGAATTTCCATTTCTAACAAGTTCCCAGGGATGCAGATGCTGCTGGTCTGGGTACCACACTTGGACTGCAATTGATCTAGGACTTTCTGTGGTTGTGAACTCTTGAGCTTATCATGGTCTTTATTGCTATTCTCTATCTTCAAATTATCCCCCTTCCAAAAAATTCCTTATTTCATTTCTAAAATTGAGAATTTTGAAATGCCTATCAAGAAGCTAGGTCCTACTTCATTAGATATTGGTTGCATGTTATTCCTTAAAGGCTATCTTAAATTTTCAAATTAGGCTAAGCCCTAATTTGGTTCTGTTCATTGCAACAAAATGTACATTTCAGGACATCAAAAGGGAAAAGCAAGTAAAAGGATTTTATGATCACTTTATTGCCTATAAAATAGCATGATAATCGACATTCAGATATCCCTTAAAGGCTTCAAGTTCTCTGCTTAGTGGAATTCTTGCATATTCTGATCAACCTCAGGCTTCTGTTCTCATGGTTCTTCCAGTAAGGGAAAAGTCCATAGGACATCTGTGTAGCTCACAGCCAGGCTTTACAAGGAAGAAATGGCAATTGTCCTAAAGGAGATAGTTAATCTAATTCTTTTTGTTATTGTCCTTTCAGAGCAGACATTATCAGCTGTAGATATTAGTCTAACTTAGTATTAAAATATAGGTGAAATCTTTTCAATTCTGCTTTAATACATGGAAAGTAAGCCAACATAATTTCTAAACAGAAAGAAGATTTCATCATGTAATTTTTGCAAATATGACATTTTTCTCCTTGAGTGTAGTATTAGGCTTATTTTTTAAAGAAGGAGTTCCTTGGATGGAACTTTCTTCCCATGAAAAGGACAAATTATTGCTTGGTGATGCTATTAAGCTTTTTGGAGTTCCTCAAAAAAAATTTACAAACAGTTTACAGTAATATTAATTTCTTATTTCTTATTTGTTCATTTGTTCACCACCTTGGGAAGCCCTGGTCTAAAGAACTTGTAAGTTTACATTTATATTCCATGAATTAGGATATAGAGTTAAGGACATAATTATCATAGTTATCTTATTTCACATTTTCTCTGGAGTAATACTGTGCATTGTTTCTTATCTTTCTTTATTACATGTGTTATCTTTTATAGTATCTAACTGTATCTGAAGATTCACCTCCAAAAATCTCAACTTTGGGAAGACATAATCCACACCCTCCTTTTGATGGTCTTTACTACTTGCTTTCCTGTCCCCAGTCAGGGCAGTGCTCAGCCCCACTCAGCCCTTCCTCTGCATGGACAATGAGGCTCTTCAAACCAGCTGAGGATTATGCATCTTTAGGGGGGATCATACCTGCTTTGTGGATCTTGGGCTCTTGCTGCTTGAGAAAAGCTGATCATAAGTGATGATGAAATATCTGAGGATAGGAAGAGAGAAAGCAACTTGAAAGGGAAACAGAAACATAAGATAGCAAGGTAGGAACATAATTTGGAAAATCTAGCATCACAGCAGCTGAAAGAAGAGGGCCTTGGGATGACAGTTCACCAGTGCACTGTGTCAAATAATTCAGAAAGTCCATGACAAATAGGATGACTTTAAAAAGCCATTAGGCCCTGGGCAGTTAGGACAGCATTAGTAACTTTATGCAAATATCACCAATGAAATATTCATGAGTGCTTATATAACACTGTCTTTTGAGCAAATTGAAGGAAAAGAAAAAAAAACAATTGAAGGAAAAGCACAAACTGAAGAAAAATGTAATTCTGTGCTCTTTCAGTGATAGAAAAAAATATTCCTTAGTTATCTGAGTGAAGGAAACAAGCACTCAGAAAGCCAATTCAAGATTTGTTCTGATCTGCCTTCTTTAGGATGCCCTCCTTGATATCCCAGGAACACTGAGGTGCCTGTTCTCCAGGGACTCTGTGGCACTTCTCACACAGATCCTTAACCACTGACTGAGGTAGACAGGACTCTGAGCACCTTGAAGCCAGGACCTGAGACTCTATGCATCTAGCAGTGTCCAACTCAGAGAAGGAACATATTAAATATTTATGTAATAAGGAATAAATGAAATTCCTATGGATTGGAATGAGGAGAAATAAAGGTATCAGAACATACTGGCAAATCTCACTGTGTATCATTAATCATAATGTATTCATTCACATTGTCAAGATGATTGTTTTGTTACACTTGTGCAAATTTGATAGGCTCTTTTATGAAAGATTTTCATATGTATTCACAAAAAAATACCCCACGCATCAATAAGTGCCGAGACTGACCAGTTTATTTTCCCATTTAACTGGCAGCATTCACAATCACTTTATTGTGTGAAATAATGTTGTTTCTTCCTTCCTTTATCTTGCTTATGTCTGACCTTCCATTAAAAGTTGCTTAGAAACTGCTTAGCGAATAGTCAGGGGTGCTCCTCACTGACATCTTCCTTTTGTGACTTCTCAGCTATTCTGTCAGTCTGTTGCCTTTCCATAAGCGTTTTTAGGCTTCTTTTCATCTCCTTTCAACAGATGAGACTAAAGCCCGTTTTCCCTGCATTGAAAAGAAACATCCGCTGTGTCTGAAGCTTTGCTGCATACAAGCAGGCTCCATACACCTGCCAGTTAAGAGGGAAGTAGATTAGCAAAGCTTCCTCAGTCTTTTGATTTTTATTAACAGTTTTGTACAATATGCTAACAAGTCATAAAGTTTAAAAAAATGTTGAAAATACAATATTCATGGTGCTCAGTGAAATCAACCAGAATTGGAAGGATATGGAATAGGAAACCCTGGGGCTCCCTTTCACAAAAAACCTAAATTGGTTCCCACTATCTTGCAAACCTCAGTTAAGCTAGAATTCCAAAACAGAATTCTCCAACAGCCAAGGAACTGGGCTCACCTGGGCTCACTGTGAGCAGAACAAATCAATCTCTGTGCTTCCTCATCTCAACACCTCCATCGATGTAACCAATACAAGTTGGTCTGCACAAGGACAGCCCGAAAGGGGAAGATAATGCAGGCCTACTATGGGGTGGGTAATATTCTAGAGCCTTGAAACTGTGTTGTGGTGGAAAAGGGGAGAAGGAATCAAAAATAAAAAATATACCATCAGAAGGGAACTTGCAACCCTGAGCTATGCTGGATGTAGGAAACAGTACTGTGGGAGCAGTGGCAACTGTTGGATGGACTCTACCTGGAAGGAGAAGAGAAAATGGAGGGGTCAGAGAAAACCACAGGTACGTGAGGAACTCAACAAATCTTGCATAAATGAGATTCTGTTAGTTAAGAGACACCATGCAGACCTGAGAAGTATACGTGGAAGAATGGAGGGAAGCCCACTCTTTTTCCTTGTGATGGAAGCATGATAGTAGTAGTGGTAACGAATTGGTTGTCAGCCCTTGACCTGGCTCACTGGGCTAAGTTCCCCCTACCTGCTGCCTTCCTCACTTGCTGCCTAGTATTGCAGGGCCTGGGAAAATCAGTCCATGGTATATATGTTGCTGATATTTTCTGACTCTCAAACCTGGACAGATAATATAACTTTTTTTTTCAAAATTATGAGATCATTTTTATAAAAAATTATAAGGAGTACCAGGCGTGGTGGCACACGCCTGTAATCCCAGTGTCTCAGGAGGTGGAGGCAGGAGGATCGCAAGTTTGAGACCAGAGGCAGTCTGCATGACTTTGTGAGACCCTGTCTCAAAATGTAAAAAAAAAAAAAAAAAAAAAAAAAAAAAAAAAAAAAATGGCTGGGGGCGCAGCTCAGTGGTCCAGCACTTGCAAAGCATGCAGGTGCGAGGCTCTGGGTTCAACCCCGAGTACCACACACACATACACAAGAAAAAAAATTATAAGGATATTTCTTATTAAACAAGAAATAATTGCACACTGGGGCTGGGATTTAGCTCAGTTGTTAGAGCCCCACTCTGCAGTCTTTGAGGACCCAGGTTCGATTCCCAGCACCACAAAAATGGAAGAAGGATGTGGCAATCCATTCCCAAGGCAATCCCGAAAAAGTCAGCCATTGGAAACCCTATGAGGGTCACTATGAGTCAGACATGACTTGATGGCAGCTAACAACAACAACATACTGCACACTATCCTCACTGTGCCCACCCTAGGAAGGAATTTCTTCCTAATCTTAGAATTAGCTATGGTTGCCTGCAGTAATTGTGTTCTTCTGAGCACCTGGGCACTGACTTAAAATTTCTCATTGTTCCTAAGGTTAGCTCAGTTGGTAGAGTGCTGCACTGAGCTCTCTGAGGACCCTGGTTCTATCCCCAGCACTGCAAAACATGGGAGAAGGAGATGGTAATCCACTCCCGAAGCAATCCCAAAACAATCAGCTATTGAAAACCCTATGAGGGTAGCTATGAATTGGATCCAACTTGATGCCACTTAACAAGTTTAGCATCAACATTGTGTCAATAATAGCAAGTACATAAAATCTATCTGTATACAGTCAGCCTTCCACATTTGTGGGTTCCACATCAGCAGACTCAACCAAATACAGATTGAAAGCGTTTCAAAAACTTGCATCTGTACTCAATATGTTCAAACTTTGTAACTTGTCATTATGTTCTAACCAATAAAGTGTAACAACTATTTATATCATATTTATATTAGGTATTACAAGTAATATAAAGATGTTTTAAAGTGTACAGGAAGATGTGCATACGTTACATGCAAATATTGAACCATTTTTAATCTAGTACTTCAGCATATGTGGCTTTTGGTAGCTGCAGAGGTCCTGGAACCAATCCCCCAAAGATATGGGGGAAGACTGTAATTCTTCTGAGTGTTGCAACCCTGGTTGCTTTTTATGTTCCTATACTTTCTTGTCCTTTTCTTTCTCATTAGTAGTAATTTTATGTAATTCTCTATTTTATATCTTTTGAATCCTGTGTAGAGCAAAGCGAATAGAAATGAACGGAAAAGAATAATTTATTTGAATGCAAATGAATTTAATAATTTGTGTTTACTGAAAATAACCACATTTGAATAAAATTATAATTACCCAGGAAAACTGAAGAGAGATAATTACCAGTTTAAGCCCAGCTATTGAAGAAATCATTAAACAAAAGCATCTCACATTCTTGTTGCTGTTTTGTTATTACCCTGATATAAGTAAAACGGGAAATTCAAGGTTAAAAATTGACTTTTCATGTTACTATCACAGAAGAAATACTATTTTAAAGAATGAGGTAATCATGAAGATACTTATCTAAAGAAAGTAATTTTCAAGAGTCTGACTAATAATAAAAATAATCCTTGAAAACCCCTGGTGTTATTTTTGTTTTGTTTTGTTTTGTTTTTGTCATTATTTTTAGATACTTTACTCCATAGATACTACTGCTAGGAGCTGGTATTCATACATAATAATATTCTGTCATTTTGTCAAATCTAATCTAATACCTGGCATTTGTCTTTCTAAACTTTAAAACAAAAGTTACATCAATTTGGAAGAACATTCTCTAGAATGAAATGGAGATTTCTTTTTCCCTTAAAGTCTTGCCACAAGAAAAATAAAAAGAAAAAGGAAAAAAAAAAAGCATTTGCGGTTTGCCGCTCAACACTTTCTCTCCTCTTTTATTTGCCCATATTCAGGATAGCCACACATCAAGAAATTGGAGCTCCCCATAATGTGCAGAATCAGAAGACAGAGAGTTTTTCTGTGCAGAGCTGTCCTCTGCATACAAATTGTCAATGCTTCCAGGCTTTTTTTTTTTTTTTTTAGTTTCTTGCAGAAGATGAGAAGGAAACAGCTATTCATTAAGCACCTACCACATGGCAGGTGTTTTGCTGAGTGCTTTGTATACATTATCTCTCCTAATCCTCACAGTAACCCTATGAGGAAGGCAGTTTTATCCCCATTTTATAGCTCAGGAAACCCAAGCTCAGGGAGGATAAGTAACTTGCCCTGGGTCACCCAACCACTGGATGGATTGTGACCTTGGGTCCATCTGCCTGCAAAGCACTTGGACTTCCACAAAACTCCAACCTCCATCTTGCAAACATCTTGTAAAATCTTTTCTCTCTTCACTCTGATATTTTAACCTTGTTAACAGATTTTCATTGTGAGTTATATAAATCTTTAACAAAGAATCTTTTTGTTGAATGTCACATATTTAAAAATTTATTCTAAGGCCTTTTTATCCCTGGGAAGGCAATTTTCTTTCCTTGTGGAAAATTTTAGATCATATTGTCAGCGTGAAAATATATTTCAAGGGTCACTGTAACCTAATTAACAATTATAAAAAAAAACTATCATTAGCATTAATTTTTAAAACAATACAGCAACAATCAAGCAAATAAAGACATTTTTTCTCCATTTCTGGGTATCTATTGCTGCAGAGCAAATTACTCTAAAACTTAGCAGTATAAAACAGCAACCATTTTATGATATCTCATAATTTTTGTGGGTCAGAAATTTGAGTAGGGCTTAGCTGGCCAATTTTTCTACTCCGTGTGACTTTGACTGGAAGCACTGGGTAGAATTCAGCTGGCTAAGTGCCTGACCTGGGGAGTGCAGGGCAGCCTCCCCCAAATCTGTGTCTTGGGATGCTTGGAAAGCTGGGCTCAGCAAGAACTGTCAACTGAAACGTTTATGCCAGCCTCCTGCACATTTTGGTCTCATTGTGGTGGACTCCTTGCACAGTGGATCAAACGTTCCAGAAAATGTTCCTACAGACAACAAGTGGGAGGTGATCATTTCTTAAGACCTAGCCCTGGAAGCTGGCATAGCACTGCTTCTGCCATATTCTATTGTTCATCTGGCGAGAGGATTTTCACCTCCCTTCTGGAAGGGAAGGCATCAAAGATTTTGCAGCCAACCTTATCACAACAACTTTTCATGTATAAAATATCTGTTTTAAAAGATTGACCATGTGGTACAAGCCTTAAATTCACCCATTGTAGAAAATATTGCAAAAGCTTTATCAGTGGGTAAACCTGATAATGGCTGGCTAGGGTTTAGCTCAGTTGGTAGAATTCTACTCTGCACTCTGAGGAGATGGGTTCAATCCCCAGCAGGGCAAAAATGGGAAAAGGATGTGACAAGCCACTCCCAAAGCAATCCTGAAACAATTGGCCATCGAAAACCCTATGAGGGTCACTTTAAGTTGGATTCAATTTGATGGCACCTAACAACAACAATAACAACAAACCTAATAAAAAATGTTAGTAGAATTTTCAATTAAGCAAAGACAAAATTAAAACTAAAATCAGTAAGCCCTTATTTACCATAAGGAAATCTGGAAAACCTCATGACAATAAAAATAATCTTCAACTTCCAAACTTGATGTAGTTTGAAGGAAAGGAAAAGGAACACTTTCAGCCTTATTAAGTACGGAGACTCTTTGGCTAGTTAATTTGTTTCTATTCTTTTTCTAATTAATGTAGAATGTGATTTACAAATCAGATATGGGTCCTTATGTAGAATTTGAAAAAAAATTCCACTTACCTAAGAAACAAAGTTCATTTTAAAAATCTATTGCTACAATGCAGAGGCTGCTGGCTTTGAACAAAAGTCTAGTTCCCCCTTCTTCCATAGTAGTAGGCTTGGGACAGCACATAACACAGTGGAGGTCAGGGGTTGGCAGGCTGGCTGGCTGTTTTGTAAATAAAGTTTAATTAAAACAACCATGGCCATTCCTTTACTGTTGTCTCTGACTTCTTTCACTTTAGGACAGTAGTGTTGAGTCTGGCCCACAAAATGTAAGATGTTTACCCTCTGGCCCTTAACAGAAAATGTTTGTTGACCTCTGTTCTAGGTTATGTTTTCCCAGCCTCCTCTGCAGTTAACCCTGGCCATGGGACCAATGCCTACCCAAAGAGTAGAAGTGATATGCCATGTGACCCTGGCGTCTTAGGAAAATGGGGAGCTCTCCTCTTGCTAGCTATAACCCTATGTAACAGCAACTTAGTTTTGTCCCAAGAATAGTGCCCTAAGAGATGGCAGAAAAAAATGAGAACAGTAATCCATGAATATCCATGTGGAGAAGAGATATCTATCAATTTGAATCATCTTCCCTGAATTTTCATATGAAAGGCAAATAAACTACCAACTTTGAACTATCTTAGTGAAAATAGTGTTCATTTCTTTAGTAAAGCAGTCAAGTCTTATTCTGCTTAAATCTTTGTCTATTCTGATTTATAAGTTGAACTGCCAATAAAACATAAATTAACATATTGGGCCAGATATGGTGGCTCAAGCCTGTAATCTCAGAGACTCAAGAGGCAGAGGCAGGAGGACCAGAAGTTCAAGGCCAGAGGTGGCCTGGGTACTTAGTGAGACCCTGTCCCAAGATAAAAAAAAAAATAAAAAGGGGGTTGGGGGTTCAGCTCAGTGGTAGAGCACTCACAAAATGTGAACAAAGTCCTGAGTTCAGCCCCCGGTACAATAATAATGGTAATAATGATAATAATTTTTAAGTCATCAAAAATAGTAGTCATTAAATCCTCTATTTTTCCTGGGATTGGAGTATGATAGTAGTAAGAAAAGAAAAGAAGTAAAGAACTTGTAGTGAGTTCATTATTTCCATATGTCAAGTAGGATAGTGGGTGATTTCTTGTCTGTAGGAAATGGTCTATATATGAAAAAAGGCTTGAAAACAAAAAGTGTAATGAAGCTTTGCTCTGAATCCCACCACTTGACAGATCACATTCACACCCTGTCCCTTATAGTTTCTTAGTGAGTGTAGGCAAAGCACAAACACAAGAAGAATCTGCTTAGGCATTTAGAACGATTTGATATTATCAGCTTCAGTGTCTTCACACCCGACTTTTATATTCCTTCCACCTTTTCACATAAGATTCAGGAATATGTATTGCCTATGGCTAACTAACATGATTTTGACCAATAAACAAGTAATATTTAGATCATTTATATAAATAAGGCTGACAGTCATCTATTATAACCCAGAGGTTAAAAGTCAAAAGGTCATCTCCGAAAGGTTGTTGAGACAGTATGAATTATATCCTTCCTCTGTCTCCCCACATTATTTTTATTTATAGTAATTTAATACATTAATTGTACCTCTATTTCCATTCCTAGATTGGTGCATTGTTCTTTTGGGAGACTGAAAAACATCAGAGATATAATTATATAAATACATCTTCAGAAATCCACCATCAAATCTAAATGGGTAGCCAGTAATTAGAGCTCCAAATGGAACTCAGAAGACTTACTGTAAGCCAGAAAGAGTCTGGGCATCCTTAAGGTCTGTGAATTTCATTCCTTGTACCTTTATTGTTAGATTTGTACACCATTAACTTAAATGCCAAATTTAGGCATCCTTCCTAATTAATGATTTTTTTTTAGCCCTTTTTCAGGGGCCATTGGATTTTGATTAGCCCACAAAGGAAGGTTTTCTTTCCTGGGCACATAGTTTTCTGTCTCCTTAGCAGTTAATTGAGGAGAAAATAATGGTCTCCGTACAGGGTGGCTTGTAGACTGCACAGAGAGGTTGATGCCTCTTTAGTCTCTGGGAACTTCAGTGACATTAAATAATGCTTAGTACATTTAAGCCCAGAATTAGAGATCAAATTGATGTATTTGGACACATCCAAAGCTGATGTTTCCTGAGCAGCTGGCTTAGTTAAAACATGTGTACACTGGCTCAAGTCGTCTTCTTTTCTTGGTGAATTTTCCATTGCAGTCCTCTATTCCTGTACCTCATTATGGCATTTACAGAACCAGATATAGCTCTTTCTTTTAGAAATTAGACAATTTTGACATGTGTGCAAGTACAATGCCTACAACTAGGTGTGTGTGTGTGTGTGTGTGTGTGTGTGCGCGTGCACGTGTTTATCCCTGTTTTATCCAATTATAGCTAAAACCATGGTTAATTATTTGCCTATGTTTCAAGCACAGTGAAAGGACAATCAATGGTCCTTTCTTTAAATTTTAGTTAATTATATTGTCTCTTCCAACTAGTAAGAAAGTTAGAAGACCACTTAGTCCTGAGCCACATAGAAAAATTAGTCACAAGACAGATTTGCATTTCCACAGAAAACATATACAGACAGTTAATATCAAGCAAAAGATCAATTCAAGTGTTTTATTCAATTTGGGGGAATTACAGGGGAAACAATTCAAAAGTATTCTCTTAATATCATACAATCATCCACTAGGTCATGGAGATTAAAGAGGCCCGCATCGCTCTGACAGAGACTTCAGACAATATGAGGAATCCTTGGCCAAACGAAGTCCTGTGTGTGTGTGTGTGTGTGTGTGTGTGTGTGTGTGTGTGTGTGTAAGTGTGCATTTTACCTCTGCTCCCCCCAAAACTCCTCTAGAATAACAAAAGAGATTTTTTATAAACACATTAAATTGTACATTAAAAATTTCCAATTAAAAATGTCTTTAGAGGAAAAAAGAGAAAAAATGCAGAATACAGGATGCAACTCTATGAGAATTCAAAAAAGAAACATGTTCTAACTCATAATTCATACAACTGTCATTACATGTTAATCAAAAATTTTCTCCTTTTTTTAAAACTTTAATCTGTAAAATGTTTTAAATGGAAGTATAAAGAATCCTGATTTGATAATCATATCATGGATATATGAACTGAATTATCACTCTGTATCCCACCAATATGCACAATTAAAATACTAAAAAACAGTTTCTCTGAACCAAAAAAAAGGTATTTTATTTATGCATATTAGTGGGAGCAAAAAGTAGTATGTCAATTGATATATTCATTATGCAACTATCAAATCAATATTCTTTTTTCCCTTCAAATGAGTATTCTTAATGCTTCCATCTCCTTAATCATTTCACAGAATAAAATAAACAGAAAAAAAGAAAAAGAAAAATAGTAAGAATTTTAATTAACATGAAATAACAGTGAATATAACCATGGCTTGTACTCTGATATCTTTTCCCTTTTTTTGTATTTTCATAGAGTCACACCCTTCATATTGTGTTTTTTTTTCTCCCTCTTAACCCTATATGTTGTTCCCCCTCTTCTCTCCTTCTCCATTAACCATTCTTTCCCAGTATTCCCCTCCTCCCACATATTGGGAAAGCTTGTAGCTTCCATTATTATGTAAGTATGGTTTACATTTATCTGTGTTTGCATATATGTATATTTGTGTAATTTTCCCCCTTCAAGGTAGAGTTGCCTCCTGCATATAATTGCGAACATGCAGTATTTTCTCTTTTTGAGCCTGGATTATTTCACCTAAACTGATACTCTCCAGTTTCATCCATTTTGTTGCAAATGACATAATTGCATTCTTCTTTACTGTTTAACAATATTCCATTGTGTAAATATACCACAATTTTGTAACCCAGTTCTCTGTTGATGGACATCTGGGTTGATTCCATACCCTTGTGATTGTGAAGAGTGCTGCATTAAATATGGAAGTGAAGTGTCCTTGTAGTATGATGACTTGTCTTCCTTTGGATATATTCCTAGATGTAGTATAGATTATAGATTATATGGTTGTTCCATTTTTAGTTTTCTAAGGTACCTCTGTATTGATTTCCAAAGTGGCTGAACTAATTTACAGTCCCATCAATAGTGTAAAAGCATTCCTTTTTCTCTGCCTCCTCATGAGCATTTGTTGGTATTTGTTTTGTTGATCTTGGCCATTCTTACTGGAGTGAGATGGAGTTTTAGTGTAGTTTTGATTTGCATTTCTCCAATGGCTAGAGATACTGAGCATTTTTTCATGTACTTATTGGCCATTTATATTTCCTCTTTTGAGAAATGTCTGTTCAGTTTCATTGCTCACTTATTTATTGGATTATTTGTTACTTTGGTGTTTAATTTCTTGAGTTCTAAGACAAAAATATTTTAATGTTATCTCAAATTGAATACAAAAATGACAAACCTTTACACCAACTGTGAGCAGGAAGAAAAGGAAATTAAGGCTACAATCCCTTTCACAATAGCCCACCAAAAACATAATAGTTAAGAATAGATCTAACCAAAGATCCTGCAGATCTCTACAAAAAAAAACTTCAAAACATTAAAGAAAAAAATCACAGAGGATACTAGAAGGTGGAAGGACCTCCCCTGCTCATGGATCAGGAGAATCAATATTATAAAAATTGCCAAAAGCAATCTATAGACTTAATGCAACCCCCATTAAAATTCCAATGGCAGACTTCATAGAAATAGAAAAAATAATCCAAAAATTCATATGGAAACCCAAAAGACGACATACAGCCAAAACACTCTAAGCTATAAACTAGTGCAGGTGGGATCACAATCCCTGACTTTAAACTACACTATAGGGCTATAGTAGCAAAACCAGGTTGGTACTAGCACAAAAATATGCCTGAAGACCAGTGGGACAGAATTGAAGACCCAGAGATACACCAACTTGTCTATAGCCACTTGATCTTTGACAAAGGAGCAAAGCAGGCAAGTTGGAGAAAAGATAGCCTCTTCAATAAATGGTGCTGGGAAACTTGGATTTCCACATGCAGAAAAATGAAAACAGATCTGCACCTCTCAATATGGATGACAGTTAACTCAAATGGATAAAAGACCTCAGTATAAAACCAGAAACCTTAAAATTACTTGAAGAAAAGATAGTCAACACACTCCAACATATTGGCATAGGAAAGCATTAGTAAGACTCCAGTTGCTCAGGAAATTGCATCAAGAATAGATAAGTGGGATTACGTGAAGTTATAAAGCTTCTGTACAGCAAAGGAAACACAATCAACAGAGTTAAGGAAGACCCCACTGAATGGGAGAAAATCTTCACACCCTATATACCTGACAGAGGACTAATTTCTAGAATTTACAAAGAACTCAAGAAATCAACTCCCAAGACAACAAAAAATCTAGTACACAAGTGGGCAAAGGAACTGAATAGACAATTCTCAAATGAAGACGTTCATAAGGCCAGGAAGCACATTTTAAACAATTGCTCAATATCCCTAGCCATTAGGGAAATGCAAATCAAAACAACTCTGAGATTCCACCTACCTCCAGTAAGAATGGCCAAGATCAACAAGACAAATAATAACAAATGCTGGTGAGGTTGTGGAGAAAAAGGAACCCTCTTACACTATTGGTGGGACTGTATATTGCTTCAAACACTCTGGAAATCAATATGGAGATACCGCAGAATGCTAAAATTAGAACTGCCATATGACCCAGTTACATCACTACTGGGAGTATACCCAAAGCGAGACAAGTCACCATACTGCAGAGATACCTACATCTCCATGTTCAATGCAGCACTTTTCACAATAGCAAGGATATGGAACCAACAAAGGTGCCCATCAACAGAAGAATGGATAAAAAAATTATGGTACATGTACACAATGGAATTCTGATCAGCCAAAAAAAAAAAAAAAAGAAAGAAAGAAAGAATGTCACTTGTAGCAAAATGGATGGAATTAGACAACATCATCTTAAGCAAACCAATACAAGCCCAAAAAGAGAAATACTGTATGTTCTCACTCATATGTGGGTGCTGAACATACTTAAGGGAAGGAAAAAATTCTATACATAAATTGATATATAAAAAATGCACAACTAAACTTAGAAGGGACAATATATGGTGTAGAAAGAAGTAAGGTGGGATCTGTCAGAGGAAAGGAAGCTTGGAGAAGATGGGATGGGGAGGAGGGTCAATGAGGAGGGATAAAGGGGGAGATGTCAAGCTCAAAGTAAACAGCACAACTTCATGAGTACATTGGAAAAATAGGAGAATATAACCCAAATAAGTTTCATAGTTTTACTACATATTAGCCATAAGGCTCCATAAACTTTGTGGGTAGATGAAAGTGTTGCTAGAATTGATGTAAAGGATGCATAATGGAAGAAACCAATGCTGTATTACTCTGTACCCCACCATCATTTACTAATAAAGGGAAAAATAGTGGCATAGAGCAAATGTTGAGTGTGTGACTGTACAAACTTTTGTTACAATTCCAGGATTACTTAAAGATCAATGTATTCAGTCACCAAAAAAAGCCTTCCTTTTTTTGTCATTTTTGTATTCAACAAAAGAGATTTTAGAAGTTAATCTGTACTTGGTCATGCAGATGTGTGCACTGTTGCCCACAATACTGGGAAGCTGGACAATGGATGCAGAAAATAGTTCTGTCCTGGAGCAGCTGATTGAGTAACTAAAATTCTGAGAGTAAGATGATGGCAGACCACCAATCCCAGAAGATGTGGGAACTGGAGCTTCAGGAACTGAGGAAGTCACTGCAGTGGACAACAGAGTTTAAAAGGAGATTTGGTTGAATATTTGTATTAATAGCACTTTGATTCAGTCCCCTCCCCTACCTCTCAAACATCCAAACACCTGTCCTACATTTTATCATCACAGTGGGATGGTGTATCCAGATGTATGACATTCCAAAACTAAACCTAAAGGAGTCCTAGAGAATATCTTAGGCAGGTCCTAGCTTCTGTGATATAAAATAGCCTAAGAATAAGAGTGGTGCTGGGATTTAACTCACTTGGTAGAGCACTGCTCTACAATCTTTGAGGTCCCGAGGTCAATTCCCAGACTGCAAAAACAGGAGAAGCACATGGCATTCCACTCCTGAAGCAATACAAAACCATCAGCCATTAGAAGCCCTATAAGGTCTCTATGAGTTGGACACGACTCAACAGTACCTAACAAAAACAAGAATAGAAGTGAGACCTGAGCTTGGCCAGTCCATAGAGGATTGTAGTCATTAAGTTATGGGAGTAAAGCCATGCACCCTTTACCAGCTAACCTCCTATTGAAAGATAATTGCTGGCTAACTCCAAAGCCTGCATGGAGACTGAATACAAGAGCAGAAGACATGAAGCATTAATGACACATGAGATAGTCACTGTGAAGTCAGTGTTTTCAGAGAAACCATCAATGCTCTTTGCTGACCTATACCCTAAAAGATTTTCTTTGTGCTTTGGTGGACTCAATGCCCCTCATGGTCTTGACACCTAAAAAATACTCAATAATACTCATAAATGTATGGACATCATTCTATTTTGACTTTTAGATGAAATCTTTTACTAACTAGACTTTCTATGGTAAGTTTTAAACTTTGAACAATCAATACTCTCCCATTTTTGAGAATTTATTATTCTCAAACAATGTGCAAGGCACTAAAGAGCAATAAGATACTCAAACTAAACTTAAGTTGGTTTAGACTTGCTCAGTACATCATGTTTCAAGTTTAAATCTTGTGTTGCAGAGGAATAGGCTAGAACCAAGGAACAAATGTTGAGTCCATTGACCTTGAGTAAAATTTCCCAATTTCCTGCCAAGCACATAGTGGCACTGACATGAGTTAGAAATGCCTGAGATAGCTTTCTTGTCCATTTTTCCTTAACAAAGGTTACTAAGCAACATCTTCACATAAAACAAAGTACGTGTGATCAGGTGGTCCCCACAACTCCCAGCAGACTGAAATATGTAATAATGGTAAATCGTGCTTTTCACTGATGTTAGACAATAAGAGAAATTTTTTTTTCAAGACATTTCAAGGTGACACTACCTCTGTATGTTTAAGTCAGTTGACTCATCTCTGAAATACATATGTTCTACCAGGGAAATATTTCTCAGTGGCCTCATATAACGTGGTTAGACAGTGAAAAACAAAGGGGGTATATAAGAAAGTCTAAGACAGAAGGGTTAAAAAATACAAATTTGAGAATAACTTTATGCCAAAGGGCTATGTATTACTTATGTCACATTATTCTTTCAGAAATCCTATGTGTTGGGTATAATTATCCTGATTTTACAGATGAGGGAACACAGGGGTTAACCAGGATCCACTTAACTAAATTGAGATTATAAGCCACCGGATTCTAGCTACTTTTGTTATGGGCCAATACCTAACATATGTAAGCATCCACACTGTACAATATACTTTCCAACCGATGCACAAAGAAAATTACACATATTGTTTACTTTCATGACTTTTCACTTAAATGTATGGAACATCACTTCCCCCCCAAATTTAAAAATACAAGAGACTATATTAATAAATATTATATGTATATGTTTTTTCTTTATATTTATTTACATTTTATATATAAAATATTTATGCACATACACTTAATTACATTTGAGGATTCATATTTTTAATTACTAACTTTTCAACTATTAGATGTGCTCTTGCCATGTTCCAGGACCAAAACTAGTTATGAAAGATGAACAAAGCAAAGAACCTTCTCTCATCAAGCTTATAGTCAAATAGTGAAGACAAACATGTTCACAGTTGCAAAGGTGTGTAAATGTTAAAAGTCATATACTGAAGGCAATATTGGAGACCAAATGAAATAGGATTGGTTTTGCATAGAGAGATGAGAAGCCTCACAAACAGATAATCTGAGACAAGTACGAAAAGATGAACAGAATTTTGAGAGAAAAATGAAAATCAATCTTCCAAAGAGAAGAAAGAGTACAGGCTAAAATGTATAACAAGAGAGTTTGGAAAGAAATGACCATACTAGTGTGGTTAGGAGGAGGATGTGTCAGAAGAGACAGAGATGGATTAGGCTGGAAAGGTGAACTAGGATTAGACAGGGAGTGACTAGAGACTATGAACTTTTCCCCAGTGAAAGCAGGAGATGTTACATTGTTTGAGCTGGGGTTGGTGATATAATCAGATCTGGACTTTAGAAAAAAACTACAATAGAAGGACTAAATATTTTTCCATTTCTTTTCTCCCAAGTTAGGTTGTCAAAGACTTAGTTGTTAAGGCATCTTTCTAGAAAAATATTCTTGAATAACTATATCTTTTAGGATAGTTCTTTCTCTTTTACTCTGTTTGGTATTCTACTTAACCTTCAACTTTTCATTAAAAGTATGAGAAAAGAAGCATTACAAGACACTGTTAGCCTGAGACCAATAAATTGAAGGTTATTGTTGTTGTTAGGTACCATCAAGGTGGGTCAGACTCATAGTGACCCTCATAGGGTTTTCAATGGCCAATTGTTCCAGGATTGTTTTTTGGGAGGAGGGGATTGCCACATCCTTCTCCCATTTTTGCGATGCCAGGGAACAAACTAGGGTCCTCAGAAAGTGCAGAGCAGCACTCTACCAACTGAGCTGTGAATTTGGGTATATACCCTCTACAGTGCTGATTGAATCTCTGCTGTTTATACCTGACTCACCAGTTTGTACTCAGGCAATGTTTCCTTGTGTGATGCTTTGTCTGACATGAGATGCTCTCAATAACTTCACAGAAGAGAATGAAACCCCACCAAAGTATTCCCATGATGAATGTTGTAGTAGGTAATCTGGAATAGACTGACTCCACAGAGATCATGAGTTTAAAAAAAAAGTTGTGCAATTTATAGAACAGTCATTTGAGTAAAATGTAATAATCTTTTTAAAATAAATGTTAGTGGGGTATAGAATAATAAGTCATTTGCTATATCCATTATGCAACTTTTAAATCGTGTTTGTTTAACACATTCACCATCGTACGTATTTTACAGAACAGTATAAACTAAAGAAGAAAAATAGGAATTTTAATTAATATGTAATGAAAATCACATATAATCATGGGTTATATTCCCATTGATGTTTTCCCCTTTTTTATATGTGTTCCTATAATTGTATCCTCTATTTTGAGATTTTCCTCTTGCTCTTTACCCTTCTACATTATTTCCTCTCCCCTAAACTCCCTCCCCAACCTCTGCTCCGCTCACTGATCCCTCCTCTTCTTCCTGATCTGCTTGTATTTTCCGTTCTTAGATAGATATATGATTGTTCACTGTTATATATCTAAATATGTATAACTATTTTTTCTTCCTTTAAGTTAGATTTAGCTCCCACATATGAGTGAAAACATATGTTTCTCTTTTTGAGCCTGCATTGATTTGCTTAAAATGATGTTCTCTAGTTCCATCCATTTTGCTGCAAATGACATAATTTCATTCTTCTTTATTGCTAAATAATATTTTATTGTTTATATATACCAAAAATTTTTGATCTACTCCTTTGCTGATGGACATCTAGGTTGATTCCCTATCCTTGCAATTATGAAGAATGCTGCATTAAATACTGAATTATAGGCATCCCAGTGGTATGATGCCCCATCTTCCTTGGGATATACTCCCAGCAGTGGTATAGCTGGGTATGATGGTTTTATTCTTAGTTTTCTAAGGTACCTCTATATTGATTTCCAAAGTGGCTGAGTTAATTTATGATCCCACCAGTAACTTAAAGGCATTTGTTTTTCTCCGAATCCTTGCTAGCATTTGTTATTATTTGTTTTGTTAATCCTGGCCATTCTTTCTGTAGTGAGATGGAATCTCAGTCTTGTTTTGATTTGCATTAACTTAATGGATAGAGATATTGAGCATTATTCATGTGCTTATTGGTCATTCATATTTCTTCTTTTGAAAGCTGTTCAGTTCCATTGTCCATGTATTTATTGTGTTATTTGTTATTTTGATGTTTGATTTCTTAAGTTCTTTGTATATTTTAGAGATTAGTCTTCTGTTGGATGTGTAGGATGCAAAGATTTTCTCCCATTCTGTGGGCTCTCCCTCTACTCTGTTAATTGTTTCCTTTGCTGTACAGAAGCATTTTAATTTTATGTAATCCCATTTGTCAATTCTTGGTGCCATTTCCTGGGCAACTGGGGTCTTGTTAAAGAAATGCTTGGTGGCCAGGTGCAGTGGCACATGCTTGTAATCCCAGCAGCTTGGGAGGTGGAGGCAGGAGGATGGCAAGTTTGATACCAGAGTCAGTCTGCATAATTTAGCAAGACCCTGTCTAGAAAAGTTAAAAAAAAGAAAAATGGGCTGGAGGTGGCAGCTCAGTGGTACAGCACTTGCAAAACATTCAAGCATGAACCCCTGGGTTCAACCCACAATACTACAGGAAAAAAAAAAAAAAAAAAAGCTTACCAATGCCTATGTGTTGGAGCATATTCCCTATCTTTTCTTAGAGTAATTTTAAGATTTCTGGTTTTATGTTGAGGTTTCTGATCCATTTTGAGTTGACCCTTGTACAGATTAGGGTCTATTTTCATTCTTCTACAAATGGATATTCAGTTTTTCCAGCATCATTTGTTGAAAAAACTATCTTTTCTCCAATGAATGTTCTTAGCCCCTTTATCAAAAATCAAGTAGCTGTGGTTGCATAGGTGTATTATTGGGTCTTCAATTCTGTTCCACTGATCCTCATGCCTATTTTTGTGGCAGTACCAAGCTGGTTTTGTCCCTATGGCCCTGTAGTATAGTTTGAAGTCTAGCACTGTTTTTACTGCTTAGTATAGTTTTGGTTATATGTGGTCTTTTGTGTTTCCACATGAATTTTAGTGTTGTTTTTTTTATATTTCTGCAAAGTATGTCATTATAATTTTGATAAGGACCATATTAAATCTGTAAATTGCTTTTGGTAGTATAGCCATTTTCACAATATTAATTTTTCTGATTCATGAGCAAGGGAGTCCTTCCATCTTCTAGTATCTTCTGCTACTTAAAATGTAATAATTTTTAATAAAAATATTCCCAGTTAATCTCTTATAATTCAAATTTCCATTAGCATTATATACATGGCTTCTGTAAGTACATCATTCTTACTTTACTAGTACACTTCTTTCTGTTATTTTAGAGAGCTAAAGTTGCCTTTAAAAACTTACTGCATCAAGGGGCTGAAAATCATCCTTTCATGAGAATGCTTGTCAGACACTGTTCTTTAAAGATTCTGTGAACCCTGACAGCCTCTGGAACAAGGAACTAGAGAACAGAGATGGGAAGCCTATAACATCAGAGTTAAAGTCAAATAGATAGACAAATGAATGTAAGAGAGTGAAACCAACGAAGTGAGGCCGGTGGCAAACTCAAATATGCATGCCCAACTGAAGAAGATAGCTGCTTCCAAGCCCAGCAGATTATAGCCTGGAGGAATGAAGGCTGCTATATGTTCTAATTTTTTGAGAGAAATGGAAAGTTTTGAATTGTTATGCAAAACATTCCAATTTTTAATGTTTACAATCAGTTTCATTGGGAAATATAATGTGCCAATTAAAATGTCTGTGAGTGGGATGTGACCAGTGGGCTGCCCAGTTTCTCCCTCTGTCCTCAAGGACAAATGATGAATAGGAAATACACAAGAAAGAAAGAAAACCCACAGTATGTCTAAGATATCCTCAGATGCTGAAAATAATAAAAGACCCCTAAGTTTAGGAACACTGCTCTAAAGTGAAGTACTCTAAAGAGAGGTATTTGGAGAACCCAGATTCTTAGAAAGTCAGTAGAGACATGAAAAGCTATAAAACTGTCCAAATAGAAATTTCTGCAGTGATGAATGAAGTTCTCCATATTTGTGTCATCCAAAATAGTAACCGCTAGCTACACATGGTTATTAAATACTTGAAATAAAGTTAATGTGATGAGAGAAAACTGGATTTTAAATTTTAAGTTATTTAAATTTAAAATGAATAGCACATTTGTCTAGTGGCTACCACACTGGATAACAGCTACAGAAGCTCAAATGAGTGGTTCTCAAAGTGTAGCAAGCATCAGAATCACTTGCAGGGCTTTTTACAAAACGCATGGCTGGATGCCACCGCCAGAGCTTTCAATTCAGTAGATATGGAGTGAGGAGGGTCTCAGAATTTACATTTGGAATAAGTCCCCAAGTGATTCTAATGCTGTTAGATCACACATTGAAAACCACTAAACTGTCATCAACCCTCAGATTCCTAGGACAAAGTGGGGCCCTGGGGGGAACAGAACTGACAGCTGGTTAAAAAGAGGAAGGGGGGAGGAGGAATGGAGGAAGAGCAAAGTGATAGGGGGAGTGATAGGGCAGGGAGAGAAGGAGAAAGAAAGTCACTGGATTTCCTAGAATTACCTCTACTATGCTAGAAGAGCAGAGCAGATAAAGTTCATCAAGGCCATAAACACTTTTACTCTGTTTTGGAGAAGATGAGCATTGCTTTTAAATCAGAATATAGCCCCTGCCCGCCTGGGTGGCCCTAAGTCTTAGTTCCAGGCCAGCAGGAGGCAAAAGAGAAAATCCTGTATCATCATGACCAAACTAGACACCTGGCAAAACCCATATGTCAAGAAACTTGACTACTTTTTTTTTCTTGCTATGCATAGCATTAGTGAAGCACCTAATTTATCCTACAAATGTGCTATTAAATATCAGTGCAGGTCAATTGCAGCCTTATTCCCTGAAAAACACATAATTTAGTTATAGAAAAAATAAGAGAGAGGCTCCTAATCCTCTTTCTAACTCTCTTTCTAATTTAAAACTAGAAATATCAGGATTTCCTGTTGTAACACATCCAAGGAATTTCAAAGACATACTCTTGATGTCTTAGTCCTAATATTTAAATAAACTAATTCTAAGTAGAGGAATAGTGTCTAATAGACTTGGGGGAGCAGAGGGAATGGTAAGATATCTATTAGCCCAACCACCACCAAATATGTCAATAAATCCAAAAGTTTACTTCCTTGAAGGTTTCTGTGTTAGGAAGAGCAAAGTATTTTACTATCATTATTTTGTATTATTAGCATTCTTTTCTCCCCCAAATTAATATTTGAACCATTTGAATTATCAATTTCCAGATGTAAATTTTATGCTTCTTACCATTTGTGGAAAAGCCATTGCATGTACGGCTCAATTTTTCATCTCTCCATGTGTCCACATTTATTTGTAGTCTCCTCTCATATCGACTCTAGAATTTTCTATGTGACTTACATCTGCCAATAGTACAGTAATAAACTTCACATAAGCAAAGAGTTTAAACTGCTATCATGCATTTCTAATTCTCCTTTCCTGTGTTTTCCTCATGTGCACATGTTCAAGATAATTTGCTAGAGATGAGACATAATAGAACAGACCCATGTCTGCCCAATTATCCCAGCTGAGCCCTAGATATGTGAAAGAATTCAGCACAGATTAGCAATTCTGCCTGGTGGACCTGCTGCTAAACACTGACTCTTGGGTGAGTTCAGCTGATTGCAGCTCAAACTAGCAGATCTACCCATCAGGTCTGTACACTCATGAGAAAATAATAAATGATTGCCTTAAGTCACTAAGTTTTGGGTTGTGATTTATTACCCAACCATAGCTAATACACCATGTATCCTCATTGGGATATCAGTTGTTACAGACCAGTGCTAGACACAGCATGGTATGTTTAGTGGAAATGATGTAAAAATAAAGCTATTCATTGTATGCATTTACATTGGTTGTTTTTATGTTCATTTTGGAATTTTCTTATGGAATCTTTGAGAGGAAAAATTTTAAAGGAGGAAATTGAAATCCTAATTTCATTCAGATATCAGCAAGTTATTGTCAGCCTTAGCAAATCAAATAAAAATTTTAAACAAACTGAAGGCACTGAATGAGAGCTTATTTTTACCACATGATCACAGTCCTAGAGATTACCCTAAAAAGGAAAAAATAAAACTCTCCTTAGATGTATCTGTCCATTCCCTCTCCCAGCTAACCATTGCTTTCCATTTTACAACACCAACTCAGTTTCCAGTGGTACAAATTGTTCACCAGCATCAGGCAGGCAGCCTAATAGTCTTAACAGGACCCCTGCTGATGTGCATCTCTGTTGTCCACTCAGCTGTCCCATCCTGCAGCTATAGTTCTAAAGTTACAGGACAGATTCTAACTTTGTGCCTGTCCCAAGGCATCAGGACCAAGGCACATGATTTGTAATTTATGAGGACACCCACAGAGCTGTCACTTGCAAGGCAGGTGTTGAGAAAATGGCAAGCAGCTCTAGGAAAGAAAAGGACTCTGATCTCACCCCTGAATAATGGTGGCCAACCTAGTCATGGATAGAAAGCGTTGACATAAGCGAGCTTTAAAAATAAAGCAATGGCTCATCTTGCTGAAGGCACTGTCTCTACACAGTTGAACATAACAGAATTCAAGTGATTTATGAAAAAATGATGTAGACTGTTTATACTGAGATTGCTTATATATTTTTCAACTGTGCTTTGCAGTATAAACTGCCAATTCCAGATATCTTTCAGACAAAAAGGACAAATCAAAAGTCAAATCAAATAATCCCACAGGATACAATGGGTCATGAGCTCCCCAAAAGAAATGATACAAAGTGGAAACTAGAACAAATTAGCTCAAGATTTAGGGGAAAATAATTGAAAGTAACAAGGATTTACCCAGCCAACCAATATTCTTAAACTGAGTAAATTGTGAGTCAGTACGATAGTTACTGAATATTTTTGTATTGGGGTTTGGGGTATAGCTCCAGTGGTGGAGCTCATGCTTTGCATGTGCAAGGCCTTAGGATCCTCAATCCTCAGGATCCAAAAAACCAAATACATAAAAAATGCCAATTGAATTTTTTCTCAGCTTATTTCATATTCCAATTTATGGTAACATTTCAGAAACTAATAAAAAGTTATGTAATATTAAATTGATTTACATAGAGTGGAAGTCTATTTATAAGCAAAAGTAGAGTGAAAGTCTCAAGGTATTTGCAAAGCACCGCGAGGCACACTGTTGCTGCTCTGGGTGGAAAGAATATCAGCTAGGATGCAACCTGAGCCATGAGACCAGATGACATCATGATGAAAAGGCTCCAAGATTTAAAAAATATTGCTCGCTGATAGGCAGCTCAGCTTTCTGTCTTGGGTCTGAGAGTTCCAGTGGGATGTCTGTGTTACAATGCGAGTCCTGCCGACTTCACACCATGGGAAAGCCACAATGAACATAGAGACTCAAATAGCACCCTGCTTACTGGTTGCCATTGGAGCTTTCACACTGGCACAATTACAGGATGTTTTCCTTCCTTTGGTGAGAACAGACCAACTTGGCAGATATTTCCCGTTATCACATTCTTAAAATCTTCCTTCCTTAAAACCTTCCTCCCGTATAACTTGCATGCTGGTATTGATAGCTCACATTATTCTTATAGATTTCTACGGATGGTATCTGTTAATAAACAGTCAGCAAACCACCCAAAGACATAAGCCATTGTGTCCTGAACCCTTCTGCCTCTATCATAAATGGTCAGAGCTGAAAAGAACAGTTAAGGAGGTTCTGGACAATTCCAAGCCACTTTTCTGGCTCCAAGCCTGGAAAAACTCCTGACGGAAAGCCTGTCTGGTGCCCTTGGCAGATCCCCACAAGATCTAGTACAATGCCAAAGAGGAGGCAGCATGACATCAAGAGGGAAGCATGCTGTAAGCAAAGGGGCTACACCTGGCCAGGGCAGCTTTGGGAAATTATTATTAATGACTTGTGGGGTGATTGCAATGCAGGTTGAAAAACATGGACATTGCATTCTCTTGTTAGATTTTGCTTAGTGGTTTTGGACTAAACACAGTTCCCCTTTATTTGGCTTTTTCTACAAGTAGAATATAGAATCTTGGTGTAAATCAAGGGATTTTTGTTCTCTTTCTTTTCAAGAATCCAAATAATCATTAATCTGTACATTAATTTGGCTTACTCATCCCCAAGACCTCAGTTGCTTCTTGGTGGTTGATTCTTCAGTGACATCACAGGAGATATCAGGATTTATTTTGATTGGAAGACAAAGAGTTTGGAAGCTCAAGGAGGAAGTCATTATAATAACTGGAGAGTACCAAATGTTACCCATCAAATCAGCTCATCAGCTGTGTGCACCAGCTTGATATTTTGGGAAAGTCATCTGATGTTAGGTTCTTCCACTATTGCCCTCCTCCTTCACAGATGTCTACACCATCCCATTTACTGAGCTAAATCTGCAAATGTGAGATGCTAAGGGGGAGAGATGGGCCAGAAATTTGTCCAGAATGCTGTTTGTGAACAAACGTCAAAGAAGTTTCTGTTCTTGGGCTTGAAGAGTAGGAGATGGTGGAAACAGCCATGAACCTGGACTCAGATTTAAAATCTCTATGACTCATCTGCAATATCTGCTTCAGGTTCAGAATAAGAGAATACATGAAAAAGTTGAGTTTTATAGCTCATTGTATATTCTTTACTTTTATAGAATGATGGAAAATAGCTCAGGTGTTGTTGTTGAAGATGAGGAGATAGAGACAGACTTCAGGTTTTTGGTCTTATAAATCTGTATATATGCCCAGCCTTGATCACTTAGAAGGTATATGAACTTGGACAAATTACTAAATTTTTCTATGCCTCATTTTCCTCATTTGTGAATAGGAAAAATAATGCTTACTTTGTGATATTATTATAAGGATGACTCAAGCTGATGTATTTGGGACACCTAGCACAATAGTATCTATCATCCCTTTTATATCTAGCTCTATCCAAGACATTTGGGGAATATGAATGTAATAATCAAAGGGGTAGATAAGATACATCCACAAAAGGTATTGAAATAGGCAATCCATGACTAAGTACCAAAGCCAAACAATATAAACTTAAATGCTTAGGATTTATTTACAATACACTCTACATAAATGACAAACTCTAAGCTTTCTCAGAACATGTATTAAGGATTTTCCTAAAAGCCCTATTTTAATGTTATTTCAAGGCTTATAAAATTCTCTCCCATTATATCAGAATGATGCTTCATTGTCAGCTTTTATAATTCAAGATTTGTTTCAAACTTTGTCCTTTTCCCCAACACTTAAATTAAAATGGACAAAGCTGATGTGTACATCACTAACCTAGATGCAGAGCCAGAAGTCACTAGATCCAAATCACTTAAATTCTCTAAGCCTTAGGTACTTTATTTGTAAAATAAGGATAGGATTCCCTCAAAAGTATTGTTGTAAATAACTATGTTAAATTAATAATGCATGCTAAATTAATGTATGCTAACTGCAAATTAAGAAAGGATCACATAAATAGCTGGTTTTTGTTATATGGATTCCACTAACTCATGTTTTTCATCATTATCCACACTGAGGGGGAAAAAGAAAGTTCACACATTACCCAGGATTTATTTCATATTAAAAAGCTTTCAGCCCGATGTGGTGGTACACACCTGGAATCCCAGTCACTTAGGAGACGCAGGCAGGAGGATCACGAGTTTGAGACTAGAAGCAGCCTGTGTAACTTAGCAAGACCCTATCTCAAAATTTTAAAAAAGTAAAAAATTAGTTGATGGTGCACCTCACTGGTGGAACACTTGCAAAAACATGTGTGAGGCCCTGGGTTCAACTCCCCAGTAGCACAAAAAGAAAAACAAACAAAAAGCAAACAAACAAACAAAAACAAATAAAAAGCTTTCACCGGAGTCCCATACAAGTTGGCTTGTTGTTGTTAGGTGCCGTTGAGTCGGTATCTGACTCATAGTGATCCTCATAGGGTTTTCAAGGGCTAATTGTTTCAGGATTGCCTTGGGAGTGGATTGCCAGGCCCTTCTCCCATTTTTGCGGTGCTGGGAATTGAACTCAGGACCTCAGAGACTGCAGCGCAGCACTCTACCAACTGAGCTAAATCCCAGCCGCTTTAGCTTGTAAGCATCTGAAAATATGCAGAGTCTTTAAAAAATTACAGCAAACTAATACATTAAATGAAATTTTAAATACGGTGCCCACACACCAGAGTTAAACCCCTAGCACTGTTAATATCAGGTGAGAGTCAGAAATAAATTGTGTACCTTTCCATAGCTACTGAAATTGAAGGAAGAAACTGCATCTGTAACTAAGAAGCCAAAACCAAAACCAAAACAAATTGGCTTAGTTGTCATGAATTTAAGATTAACTTTTATTTTGTTTAAGCAAAATGCCTTTAGTCATAACCATTTCATGAACGTTTAATGCCTATAAATTAATAGTCATTGGATTGTATAAATGTTACTATTTTAAGCTATACTGAGGAAAAGTAAAATTTTCAACATTTCTGACTTTGAGCTTCTAGAGTAGTCCTTTTTTCCAAAGTTAAGTTGGTCATTTAAATGGGAATCCTGGGGATTTTCCAGAATCTCTCAGATAGCATTTAACTCATCATCCAATGCACATTTCCTCTGTATGTATTTATTCTAGTGATGTCTAATCTTATTTTACCTTTAGTTCATCCTTGGGTGTTTGAATGTGGCCTCTCTAAATATTTTTCTTTTCCTTGTTTTTTGAAATTAATTTCTTGCTGGGAGAGGTGCCACATGCCCATAGTTGCAGAACTCAGGAAGCAGAGGCAGGAGGATTACAAGTTCGAGGCCAGCCTGGGCTACATAGTGAGACCCTGCCTGGAATGAAGGAATGAAGGAAAGATGGAAGGAAAGAAAGAAGGAAGAAAGGAAGAAGGAAGAAAGGAAGGAAGGAAGGAATTAATCCATTTTTTATTACTGAAATATCTTTTATGCAGAAATTTGTAACATATTTCTTTTAGTTCTCCACTCAGTTTTCTTTTTTGTCACATTTTGGTGATCTCTTTGCTACTGATAAATGTATTGGTTAGCTATGACTGTGTAACAAACTACCTGGAGCATCAGTGATTTAAACCACTAATTATCTTTTATTATGGATTATGTACATGTGGGTTGGCCATAGATTAGTTGATCTAGGCTGGGCTCAGCTGGGTGTCTCTGCTTATTGCAGTTAGGCTTGCTTCTGTATCCACAAGCCAGCTGAGAATCAGCTGATCTGAGTTTGGCTTGTTTATGCATCTAAGGATTAAATAGGGGCTCTGCTTTGAACAGGGTTTGGCTGGCACAACTTGGCCAGGGCAGCTATAATCCATGTGTCCCTTATTTGCCTTCTGCAACAAGCAGGCTAACCCAAATACATTCTATATGGGGTGATGGAAGGTGCTAGAGGACTGGTAGAAATACATAGGCTGTATTGAAGCTTAAGCTCAGAATTCATTCTCACTTTTGCATCATTCTATTGACCTAAAGAAACCACATGCCAAATCCCAAGTTACAATGGAGAGAAAGACACTCCTTCCACAGGTAGAGCCCACTGAAAGTTACAAGCCAAAGTGTTGAGTGCCAGGAGGGGTACAATGTTGGAACCAGTGATAATATTCCTGCAGAGGTCAAAACAGCAGCACCTAACCTTTCTAGGATATCAAAGTAGTTTAGTCTTTTTTCTCCAGTGGCCCTTTTGTAATGCAAGGTGAGAACAGAAAGAACAGTGAGTGAAAAGCAATTTATAGGATTCTATGGCCAGAGTAGCACCTCACATGGTGACTGACAGAATATTGATAGCAGAGATTATGGTGCCTCACACAGTTTTCCATAATAATAACATCAGTTAAAAAACAAAATGTGGTTTCCAAGATTGAGTTCTAATTGCTCATGGCTCATTTTCAGTGAGACAACTTTAGGTGACATTTGAGAAGCAGTATCTTCTGGATAGCAGGTCATTTAGCTGGCAAAGTTAGGATAGCTAGGACTGACTCTAGTGCTTAGTGAACATAAATAGTAGATGTGGCACTTAGACAATATCATCAGCATCGTATAACTGTCTGTTGACAATACTGATATTACCCTTCACATGTCTTTGCATTACAGATCTACAGTTCATATCCTCAGTGTGATGTACCATAAGTAAATATGGGACCCTGTAGTGTTGAAATGATTAGCACCACAGTGAAGATGAGTACTTAGAAGAATTAAACCATAAGAGTATGGTGTAGCTGGTTCCTCAGGACTGGGTATGGGCTGAATATGACAATTGCCATCTTGGCCATGTTGATACAGAACACCTAGAATGATCTCAGAGGACCTTGAACCTGCAACCATGGCAATAAAATAAGCAGAACTATATAACATTGTTCTGCCACATGTATGTCAGATGTTGTACTGCAGGAGCTTGCATGTTTCTGTTATGCTGAAAGCTATGACACTGATATTTCAGATACCAGCAGGGCTGCCCATGGTGGACAGGTTTCAGCTGAGTTTCCAGTTTAAGACAGACTAGGGAGAAGAACCCAACAGCCTACTCCTAAAATAGTTATTGAAAACCCTATGAATAGCATAGAAACACTACCAAATATAGTGCTAGAAAATAAGTCCCCTAGGCTGGAAGACATTCAAAAGATGACTGAGGAAGTGTTGCCTCCTCAAAATAGAGTCAACCTTAATGTCAAGAATGGAGTGAATCCCCTGGGATCTCCTTTTGCTGATGTGGCATAACTCAAAATGAGAAGAAACATAGCAGCTGCAACACTGGGCTCAAACATAAGATTGTGTGCATAGCACAGTTTTAGGTAGCGTTTGCTGTGTTGTACATAGGGTCACTCTGAGTTGGATTCTACTTGATGGCAACTAACAACAACAAATAGCATAGGTGGGGCCTGTTATAATGGTAACAGGGCTACCAACATTCCATGATGGAGAGAGGGAGAAACATGCATCACAAGACTCTCACAAACCCTGACAAGACCCTCCTGAGATGCTATTCACTATCCTTTCCTGTTCCAGTGACATGTGATGCTAAGCTATATAAAAGATGAATGATGAACTGAGGGTGGGAATTGATGGTGGTACAGCTACCTGTAAGGATGCCAGGGAATCACACTTGCTCCTGTAAGTAGCACCAGTGCTAGGAAGGAGACTTTCCCCTCTATGTAACCCCAGTGCTGGGAGGGACTTGATTGTGGGGCAGCCTTGGGACAGTTTGGTGGGAACTAGTTGGAGGGCTTCTTCCCCTTGATGGAGTGGTATCCATCAAGGCTATCCATGTGTCAAACATGCCTCTATAAGAAAAGCCCACTATACTCATAGTTCACTTGTAGTTTAACAGGATCCTTCCTTTGGTCTGTCTGCATTCATTTGGCTTTCACACAACGAAGAGTTTTAGGTCCTACGGGCTATTATGACAGCTTAGTTTTTAAAATTCAAACAGAAAGTTTATCCTCCTAACAATATTGACAATATAAAGAGAAAGAAATTTAAAATAAATTATATATCAGATATAAACTAAATATATATATATATATATATATATATCTCAGATATATATATATCAGATAAAATATATATCAGATATAAACTAAAAAGAATATACCAATTCAGTGTAAACTATCATCTGCACCTAGGAGACAGTGAATAAATAATTTCCCCAGGTGTATGGATGTGATCTGCCTGTAAGTCCGTCGGTCTCTCAAAGGGAAATCTAAGGGTGACACTCTTCTCAGAGCCACGTTTAGCATTTGAGTCTGCCAATGGTCAAAATCTTTGGCAAGGGCCATCCTCACCCAAAGGCAAGGTGACTCCTTACCTAAAAGCTAAAATAAATTTTGGCTCCAAGCCTGGAGTCTTTCAAATCTATTTATGTTTCCTAATAGCTCTTATCTTTAAGCAGTGAGTTTCAAATTTCTTAAGGAGGACGAGTAGCATCAGTATCATTTTGGAACTTGTTAGACCTTGAATAAAATCTGCACATGATTCTAATCCACATCTGATTTTATAGTCCCCTAAAGCTGTTGAAAGGGCACAATTTAGATTTGAAAATATACTAATTTCTCATTAGTACAAAAAGCAATATTGTTATTAGGAATTTTGATTTACAATATTTGCTCCAACTGGCCAAGCAGCCCCCATTACAATGTGTGTATGCATGTACATACATACATACACACACACACACACACACACACACACACACACACACACACACTAGATGCACAGACTGGTGGTGTAGGGGGAGAAATGAACAGAATGTATTTATCTTTTAAAAAAATTAGATTTAAAACTTACATGAAGACAACCTTGGAGGTGGTAAGAGTCACAGAAAGGCAGCTCCTATGTGTTACAGTGGGTTAAAAAGGAAGTGGAAAAGACAGATAATCATGTTCCTCTATATACATACTGGAGAATCTCAGGGATATAGTATCTCTATTTTGAGGCAATCTTTTTCTTCCTTTGTAGCCTTTGTAAATGTAAGCAGCACAGGCTCTTTACAGAGTGACATTCAGAATAATAGCATGTCTTAATTCAATGTATTGAGGATCACTAGGCTTGTCCCCAGAGATATTTTTAAAATTTGCTCAAAATCACAGAGAAAATGCAATATATCCTGGGAAAAAAAGTCTTAGACTTCATAGCCAATGCATAAAGCAGTCTCCAAAGGGTATACCTAATACACTGGGGGCCTTCAGAATAATTCATTGGAGGATAGGGACAAAATATCCTCCCCTTTATTTATATTTTTATATACAAATGATGAAGAAAATTTAGGGTTCACATATATTAATATGCAGGCTGATGCTGCCATCTTAACTTTGTACATCGGAGGGTTACATATGAAATAGGACAAGAGAATGTAAGAGACCATGGTACAGAAGACTGCAAAGGAACTCTTGCTCATACATTCTCTTTCAAGGTATCACAATCTCTAAGCAGACTTTTTATTTGAAGAATAACTCTCTCAAAATGGACCCATGGATTAAAAATAATCTTATACAGAAATCTTGTATTGAAAATAATACTAATAAGATAGTCACAGTAAAAGGAGAAAAAATATTCAAGTTCATCATATTTTCCAAGAAACTACCCAATAGATATTTAAAGTATTAATAGATATTTAAAGTGGTAAGAAGAAAACTTGAAATCACTATTTTTATAGTAAACTTTGCCTTATGTATATTTTACATCTATAAATATTAATAAATGATAGATAAAGCCATCACAATCAACAAGATATTTGTAAGTGAATAACTGTGACCTGAAGGTAAGTCTCTGGAGTTTTTTTAAAACAATATTCAAAATCAGTCAATTTAATGCACTGAACTTTAGTTTATTTTGCAATTTCTTACTAATAGCAAGTTTTTAAAAAGTAGGTATATTAGTTAGATTTCCCTCACTGTAAAAAAATACCTGAGAAGATCAACTTTAAAGAAAGAACAGATTATTTTGTCTCACAGTTTCAGATAGTTCAATCTGTAGTCACTTGACCCAGTTACTTTGGTCCTATGGAAGCACATTATGTCACAGAAGCTAAAGGATATGACAAAGGAAGAATATTCACCTCATGGCAGCCAAGAAGTAAATAGGGGGGTGGAGGGTCAGTGTCCCAAAATCTCTTTCCAGGTTATGCTCTCCATGACCTAACATTTTTCCATTAGGCCATACTTTCTAAATATTCTAACATTTCTGAGTAGAGGTGCTGACTGTCAGCCAACACTTTTGCATATTGGCCTTTGGGGGACATTTAAGATCCCAATAATTTCAGTAGGCAATAAAATTTTTCATTTGGTAAAAATACTGAAAAATAGGATCCAATAAAGTAACAAACTGAATTAATTTGCCAGTAAATAACTTTGGAAGAGGCTAAGAAGGTTTAAAGAACTCTATTTAATTATGCTCCCCTTTGGGGTGATTAGTCATTGCTTTGAGGCTGCTAGGCACCAGTTCAATGCCTTCTCCCATACTTGTGGTTCTGGGGATCAAACTCAGGTCCTCAGGAAGAACAGAGTGGCACTCTGCCAACTGAGCCAAACCCCCTCATGTCTGTCAGTTTGCCATACTGTGGGGCCTTGCGTGTTGCTATCAGACTGAAAGCTATGCTACTGGTATTAGAGATAACACCAGGGTCACCCAAAGTAGACAGGTGTCAACAGAGCTTCTAGACTAAGACAGACTAGGGAGGAGGACTTGGTAACCTATTCCTGAAACAATTAGCCTTTGAAAATCCTATGAATAGCAGAGAAACACTGTAACATATATTGCCAGAAAATGAGCTCCCCTGGTTGGAAGGCACTCAAAAGACTACTGGGAAAGAGTTGCCTCTCCAGTGTAGTCTACCTTAATGACAGTAAGTAAAGTGCCAGGGACCTCCATTTGCTCTTGTGGCACTACTCAAAATGAGGAGAAACGACTGTAAACATCCATTAATAACTGGAATGTGGAATGTACCTAGTATGAACATAGGAAAATTAGAAAACATTAAAAGAGAAATGGAGCACATAAACATCGATATTCTAGGCATCAGTGAACTAAAATGGACTGTCATGGGCCATTTTGAGTCAGATAATCATATGGTCTACTATGCTGGGAATGACAAATTAAAGAGAAATGGGATTGCATTCAGCATCAAAAAGGACATCTCAAGATCTGTCCTGAAGTACAATCTTGTCAGTGACAGAATAATATCCATATGCCTACAAGGAAGGCCAGTTAAGATAACTATTATTCAAGTTTACACACTTACCACTAAGGCCACAAATGAAGACAGGGAAGATTTCTGTCAGCTTCTGCAATCTGAAATAGATTGAACATGCAATCAGGATGTACTGATAATTACTAGTGACTGGAATGCAAAAGTTGGGAAAAAAAGGAGATCCAGTAGTCAGAACAAAGTAGTATGGTCCCGGTAACAGAAATGATGCTGGAGATCACAGGATAGAATTTTTTCAGACCAATGACCTTTTCATTGCAAATACATTTTTTCACCAACATAAGTGGCAACAATACACATGGACTTCACCAGATGGAACATACAGGAACCAACTCAACTACATTTGTGGAAAAACTTAATATCAAATATCAGAATGAGATCAGGTGCTGATTGTGGATCAGACCATCAACTGCTCATATACAAGTTCAAAATGAAACTGAAGAAAATTAGAACAAGTGTAGGAGAGCAAAGGTATGACCTTGAGTATATCCCACCTGAGTTCAGAGACCACCTCAGGGACAGACTTATTGCATTATACATGAATGACAGAAGACTACATGAGTTGTGGCATGACATCAAAGATATTATTCATGAGGAAAGCAAAAGGTTATTAAAAAGACAGGAAAAAAAGAAAAGACCAAATTACATGTCAAAAGAGACTCTGAAACTTTCCCATGAATGTTGAGCAGCTAAAGTAAAAGGAAGACAAGATGAAGTTAGGAACTAAACAGAGGATTTTAAAAGGCAGCTCGAGAAGACAAGATCAAATATTTTAATAACATGTACAAAGATCTGGAAACAAAACCAAAAGGGAAGAACATGCTCTGTTTTTCACAAGCTTAAGGAATTGAAGAAAAAAATTCAAGCTTCAAGTGGCAATAGTGAAAGATTCTACAGGGAAAATGTAAAACAATGCAGGAAACATCAAAAGAAGATGGAAGTAATACACCAAGTCATTATATAAGAAAGAATTGGTAGATAACCAACTATTTCAAGAGGTTACCTTTGATGAGGAACCAACGATATTGAAAGATGAAGTGGAAACTGCCTTGAAGAAATTGACAAAACACAAGTCTCCAGGAGTGGATGGGATAGCAGTAGAGATGTTTCAACAAACAGATGCAGCATTGGAGATGCTAAGTTGTTGATGTTCAGAAATTTGGAAAACAGCTACCTGGCCAACTGACTGGAAGACATGCATATGTGTGCCTGTTCCAAGAAAGAGGATCCAACTGAATGTGGAAACTACGGAACAATATCATTAATATCACATGCAAACAAAATCTTACTAAAATCATTCAAAAGAGACTGCAACAGTCTCTTTTGACAGGGAACTGCCAGAAAATCAAGCCAGAATCAGAAGAAGGCAGGGAACCAGGGACATCCTTGCCGGTGTCAAATGAGTACTAACAAAAAGCAGAGAATACCAAAAATGTGTCTATCAATATTTTATCAGCTATGCAATGTGGGGTGTACACCTCACTGGTCTGGCCTGGATGTTCGGATGGGAGGCGTGGTCATGCACATAGATAACTAAACACAACTCACTCGGAACCCTCGGGTGAGGCACATGGACTCCTGCGGCCCTTGGGAAGACCATGAGAGGGGACAAAGGTAAAGCCGTGGGTGCTTTTGCCTTGTGGGGACCATGCATCTCTTTATTGTCTCTCTCTCTACCCTCACAAGGGCAGAGAGGAACCCAAACAAGTGCACAGCTATAACAAGTGTTAGCAGCCTAAGTGCTGCAGCTCTATTGCTGCCTCAGGGGCAACGGTGGCTCTTCTGCCTCCGGTGCTGGGACCAGAGACTATCCTCAGCTTTGGCCTCTTGGTGCTGGATCGAAGAGGCTTTCCTCAGCTTGCTTGTAGTCTGTCTTTCCTTGAGAGTGCTGTCTAGTCGTCCTGGTCTCGGTAGTCATGAGGAGAGATGCTTCCATGTTGCTGGTAGAATCCAGACAGAGTCCTTTCCTTGCTGATGGTCCATAGCAGAGAGAGTTCTATCTTGATCTGTGGTGTGGCCCATCTACAATGGAGTGGCAGAGCAGACTAGTAACAAGCAACCCCCCCCAGCAGGAAGCTAGCAGCCAGCAGCTCGCAGCATCACCATCAGCACAGAGCAAGCTTTGTTTATATAATCCTTGGGTAACTGCCTTAACTGCCTCAAGATGACAATCAGGTGGGGGCATGAGGGGCTAGGTGCAACCAATTTAGGAATGAATTCAAATAAAGAGTGAAACCAGATGTCACTATTTGGGCCTTCAAGGTGATATCCTTGATTACCAATCGGGGGCAAGATAAGGGTTGTATAGTTCCCTACAATGCAAAGGCATTTGACTGTGTGGATCATAATAAGTTATAGATAACACTGTGAAGGACAGGAATACCAGGGTACCTAATTATACTCATGAGGAATCTGTACATGGATAAGGAGGTTGTTCAAACAAACAAGGAAACATTGCTTGATTTAAAGTCAAGAAAGTTGTGCATCAGGGCTGTATGCTTTCACCATATATCTTCAATTTCTATACTGAGAAAGTAATCCAAGAAGCTGGACTTTATGAAGAACTTGCCATCAGGATTGCAGGATGACTCATTAAGAACATAGGATATGCAGATGACACACAACTCTGCTTGCTAAAAGTAAAGAGGATTTGAAACATTTATTGATGATGATCAAAGAACATAGCCTTCAGTATGAACTCTGCTTCAACATCAAGAAAATAAAAATCCTTACAAGTGGGTCAATCTGCAACTTCACAATACATGGAGCAAAGATTGAGGTTGATTGAGATTTTGCTTTACTTGATTCTACAGTTAACAACCATGGAAGCAGCAGTGAAGAAATCAAAAGATGCATTGCATTGGGAAAAGCCGAGGCAAAAGATCTCTTTAAAGTATTGAAAAGTAAAGATGTCACATTGAAGATGAAGCTGTGCCTGACTAATGCCATGGCATTTTCAGTCACATCATATTATGAAAGCTGGACATTGAACAAGGGAGACAGGCAAAGAATTGATGCTTCTGAATTATGGTGCTGGAGATGAATGTTGAATATATCATGGACTGCCAAAAGAACCAAAAGATCTGTCCTAGAAAGTGCAACCAGAGTGCTCCTTGAAAGCAAAGATAGCTAGACTGGATCTGCCATATTTTGGACATGTAGTAAGGAGGCATCAATCCCTAGAAAAGGTCATCATATTTAGGAGAATGTCAGGTCAACAACAACAACAAAAAAAACCTCTCAACTAGATGGATTGACACTATCTACAACAATGGGCTTATACATAAATAAAATTGTATGCCTACTACAGAACTGGGGAGTGTTTTGTTATGCTGTGCATAGGGTCGCTATGAGTCAGACTTGACTCAATGGCACCTAACAACAACAATTTAATTATGAAATGTGTTGTTTGTAATACAGTGAGATGAAAGTACAAATATTTGTAATTCTCAGCTTAAAGTATTTGCTGGATACAACTTCAATAATGAAATAATAATGACTTTTTTTGACACTATATAAAAGATGTACCAGAAAAGATATAAAGTTAACAGTAAATAAATTATTTAATAAAAAGAATGTCTACAGAAAAACTGTAATATTAACTGCTGTTGGGGCAGTTACTTTGAAACTGTAAAGAAAAGATTTTCAGGATAACTTTGCAAAGATATTGCTGCACTGTTTCTTTTATAGGCAAGATTTTGCAGTAAGAAAGTAAAAGTGCAGCACAAATTACATAGGTCAGGTTAAATCTTATAAAAACAAAAACTTTGAAATATCTCAATACCTTCTAATTAGGAGCACAATTTGTCTAAAAATATATCATACCACTGATTATCCTATTACAGAATCTTTTAAAAGAGTTGTGGTTGTTAGGTGCCACTGAGTCAGATCTGACTCATAGAAACCCTATGTACAATAGAAGGAAACACTATCTGACACTGCCAGGCATACAATCTTTTTATGTTTGAGACCATTGTTGCAGACATTATGTCAATCCATCTAGTTGAGGGTTTTCCTTTTTTTCATTGACCTAACACTCTCCCAAACATGATGTCCTTCTCCAGGGATGGTTCCTTCTTGACAACATGTCCAAAATTTGTCAGATCCAGTCTAGCTATCCTTGCTTTCAAGGAGCACTCTCGTTGCACTTCTTATAGAATGGATCTGTTGGTTCTTTTGACATTCTGTGGTATATTCAATATTCATCTCCAGCACCACAATTCAAAAGCATCAATTCTTCTCCTGTCTCCTTTATTCAACATCCAGCTTTTGCAAGCATGTGATGCAACTGAAAATACCATGGCATGAGTCAGGTGCACATTTTTCTTCAATGTAACACCTTTACTTCTCAACACTTTAAAGCAGTCTTTTGTGACAGATTTTCACAGTGCAATGTGTCTTTTGATTTCTTGATTGCTGCTTCCATGGGTATTGATTGTAAAATCAACTAAAGCAAAATCTTGGACAACCCCAATCTTTTCTCTGTTTATCAAGAAGTTGCTTACTGACCCAGTTGTAAGGACTTTTGTTTTCTTGATGTTGAAGCACAATCCATACTAAAGGCTGTGTTCTTTGGTCTTCATCAGTAAATGTTTCCAATCCTCTTTACTTCCAGCAAGCACAGTTGTGTGTCATCTGCATATCCTAGATACTTAATGTGTCGTCCTCCAATCCTGATGCCATGTTCTTCTTCACAAAGTCCAGCTTGTTGAATTATTTTTCAGGATAGAGATTGAAGAGGTACAGTGAAGATATATAGCCTTGACACACATATTTCTTAGCTTTAAACCAGGCAGTTAATAAGCTGTGTTAATTTTATAAAGAGGAAAATTTCTTGTTTACATTCCAAAAGGTATCACCCCCAAATTTGTTTTATCCCTTTCACCCTTCTTTTTTTTTTCCGCCATAGGACTTGTCACTATTTGACACAGACTATGCATTTGTTTATGGATCTGTCTCTAGAACCCAGAATGTTAGTTCCTTGAGAGGAGGTGTGTGAGGTTCTTCTCTGTGCCCTGGTGCTTGCAACAGAGCCTGGTTACACAGTGTGTTCTGAGTGAATATATGGTGAATGACCAAACAGAAATTTGAGGAAACACAAGTGCCAGGAAAAATCAGCCCTTGAGTATCTGTGAACTTTTCCTTGGTTGGCTCAGCTGTATTTGTAGACTCTGAGGCATGGTGCTGCTAAGGCCCATGTTAATTCCTTGTTTCCAATTTGATTCACATTTTCGTTGCTCAGAACCTTCTCAGTACTAAATCCCACACAGCATTCTCATCCTCAAAGCATGACATTCTTATCAAGAACACAAAGCAGGTGTCTTTGGTGTCCTCTAACATTTGTCTACAATGTCTTGAAGGTTCAGACTCTGGTGAAGTCCTTCATCCCTGCTCCAGGCACTCAGAACACAATAGGAGGCAATTTCTCACTCCAGCCATCCAGCTGGGTGGCCAAAAGTCAACACACTTGATTCATAAAAAGCAGTGGGCTTGGAATGTCTTCCATTACTTTGAGTCAAACACAAAATTCAATTGACCAAATCCTTTTGGAATTCCACAAGGCAGGAATTTTCCTGACTCCCAGCTCTACCACATTTGCTATCTTACGTCAGCAAAATATGAACTGTTTAAAACCTCTTCCCATTTCTGTTGCTGAGTCCTTCAATCTAGCTCCAAGAAGTACCAGGGGGCTTGAAAAGGAGGGAGAATTGAGCTGAATAATAAGACTAAACTGTCAAATCATCAGTGAAATTTTTACAGAATTAGGATGTTTTTATTAGAATCTAATTGTGCATCAATGTACTTGTACTATCTAATTGTACATCAATCTGAGTTGAATGGACACTCAATTTAGGAAACATCTCTAGGCTTTAACATTATATTTTCTCCTCTCTCATAGTTTGGAAATAAACCTTTTCTCCACCCTTTTACCAACATACAGTTCAACTTTTAAAAAATGTTTTCCTTACCACTTAAAATAGCAACTGCTGCTGCCAAAAGTAGGCTCTTTAAGTAGAAAGTGCTTTGTGCTGACAAGGACAGATATAGTTATATTAAAATTGCAGCTGGCTCTCACTATGTCTGTGGTTTGGGCAAAAAGCCCTTCACCACTCAGTTCTGCTCTTGTCACATATTCCTTGTCTTTGTTTTATCTCCTTCTTATGCCAAGGCTGGGGTTACAATACCAATACAAACCAGCAGTGGATAGATGAAGACAGGGTAAGGAATGCCAGCATAGTGTGTCAACTAGCAATAGATAAACGGAAGGCCCATGGGATCCTAGTGATGGATTTGCCAAATGAGTCGGTCAATTGTCACTGTGGCTGAGTCATGACATTTAACTTAGATCTAGATGTTTGGCTCACTTAAAATATCTTTGAGATATTATAAAGAGTTATTACATTTAAATGAAAATTTATTGGGCATGCCAAAGCACAGAAGTAGAGTTGTAGAACACAGATGTAAGAAAAGAAAAGTACAGCAAATACTAGTTATTGGGGGATACAAGTGAACTTTCACTTTATTTCTTAAGTGATAGAAGCATAAAACACAAAAGAAAAATTGATAAACTGACCTTTACCTAAATTTAAAACTTTCTCTTCAAAAGACATCAAAAAATAAAAAGGCACCGAGTGCCACAGTACATCCCTGTAATCCCATCAACTAGGGAGGCTGAGCCTGCAGCCATAGCCCTGTGGCATCTGATCCCGTCAGATCTCAGAAGCTAAGCAGGGTCAAGCCTGGTTAGTACCTGGATGGGAGACGGCCTGGGAACACCAGAAGCTATAAGGTTGGGAGAAGGACCTGGCAACCCCCTCCCAAAAATCAATCTGCCATTGAAAACCCTATGAGCAGCAGAGAAGCACTGACAATAGTGTTTCCCCTGTTGTTCAGAGAGTCGCTATGAGTCAGATACCGACTCGACGGTACCTAACAACAACAGGGAGGCTGAGGCAAGAGAATCAAAGGTTCAAGGATAAGAGGCAGCCTTTGTAATTTAATGAAACCCTGTCTCAAAAAAAAAAAAAATACAAAGGGCTTTGGGAATGCAGCTTACTGGTAAATCACTTACTTAGCCAATTTGAGGCCCTGGATTTGAACCCCAGTACTGCAAGAAAGGAAAGAAAGAAGAATGAATGAACTACAAGAAAGAAAGAAAGTACTGTCATGTAGGACTTAGCATTGAGACCCCAGTACTGCAAGAAAGGAAAGAAAGAAGAATGAATGAACTACAAGAAAGAAAGAAAGAAAGAAAGAAAGAAAGAAAGAAAGAACTGTCATGTAGGACTTAGCATTGAGACCGTTCTGAGCAATGGAAAGGTGAATCAAATTTGGAAAGAAAGAATGAAAGAAAAGAAAGGAAGAAAGCAAAGAAGGAAGTAAAGGAAGGAAGGGAGGACAGAAGGAAGGAAGGACAGAAGGAAGGGAGGGAGGAAGGAAAGAAGGAAGGAAGGAAGGAAGGAAGGAAGGAAGGAAGGAAGGAAGGGACAAACGAAGGCAGGCAGGCAGGCAGGCAAGCCAAAGCAAGCTATACAATATTAACAGGATATAAAGGAGGGTATAACAACAACCTAGGAGGGTCTAGGTGAGAATCTTCTGTGTGCTTCTCTTCTAGCTTCTTGTGATTACTGGGCAATCCTTGGCATTCCTTGACTTGAAGTGCCATTACCCCAAATTTCTGCCTTCATCATCAGGTGGCCTTCCTTTCTATGTATCTCTGTGTATCTACCCTTTTACCAGGACACCAATGATTGAGCAGAGGGTACACCCTAATCCAGTATGTTAGTGAATTACATTTGAAAAGACTCTCTTCCCAAATAGGTTCAGGTACTGGGGGTTAAGACTTTTTTTCAGATGGACACACTTCAATCCATTACATCAAGGGAAAAACAAACCCACCAACAAGTGAATGAGTAAAAGCATGTAATGTATCCATACAATGGAATTAATATCTAGCAATAAAAAAGTATATACCATTGATACAGACAATAAGCAATCTGCAGTTATACCAAGTAAAAAAAGCTGAACCCAAAAAAGTAAATTTTTATGGTTCTATGTACATAAAACTCTTTAAAATGCAAACAAATATATCATGATAGAACTCAGATCATTGGTTGTCTGAGGATGGTGCCTAGGGGAGAGGCAGACTGCAAATCTGTATGAGGGATCTTTTGGAAGTGATGGAAATGTGCTGCATCTTGATTGTGGTGATGCTTTCATGGATGCATACACTGTCAAAATTCATCCAAATATACACTTTAAATGTCTGCTTTACTTTGCATACTTCAAATTATACCTCACTTAAAAATCATTTAGACTGCCTTGCAAATGAAGGAGTGTAAGTTCTAACTAGATAATTTAATTAATGGAGAAAAGTAACTATAGATTTAACTAATGAAGAAATGGAGATGAAATGATCAACATTCTTTAATATGCTTGAAATGTGTAATACCAACCCAAAAGATGCTTACAAGTTCAGGACACCTAGTGTACACTATGAAAAATAAGCATAACATCAGGATGCTGTATATGATTGCTGCTATCATCACACTAATTTAGAAATCTCTTTACATGCTGAAAATGGTAATGACTTGCCACTTCATGAATTGAAGGAATGAATAAATGTGTGACATGTATGAATTTGACAGGCAGGACAATTCAGTGTCTGCTCCAGGCCACTCATCTCTGTCCTGGGCTACTCTCCTTCTCTAGTCTTCTATATGGGTCCCCTGCTTCTGCCCTTGAACTCTCATAGTGTGTCCCACACAGAAGCTAGAATGACCTGCCTAAAAGAAGTAGATTCTGAAACTCTTCATTTCACTCAGTAAAAGTTCCCACATGATCTGATCCCTCATTACCTCTAAGCTCCTCAACCCACCCCCAGCTACTGGCTTTCCTGATGACCCTAGGACATGGTTGGCATGTACTGTGGCATTTGCTCTAACTGCTCTGTAAGAGCCACTTGGAGAACTCTCTCAACCTCTTCCCATCTTTGCCCAAATCTCTCTTTCTCCATGCTGCCTACTCTGAAAAACTCTAAGTTTGTTTTATATTGATACAACAACATACCTCAGATTGTGTTAATTTTTAAAAGAAAATAAATTCATTTCTCAAAGTTTCAGAGGCTGAGAAAGCTGATATCAAGGTGCTATCTTCTAAAGAGGACCTCTATGCAGCATTACCCTGTAGTGGAGAACAAAAAAGGCAATGGGATACAAGAGAGTAAGAGAAAGCCAAACTCACTTTTAGAGCAAGTCCACTGTCATGGTAACCACCCGAAGACAATGTCAACAATCCATCCAGGAGGGCAAAACCCCCATCACCTAATCTGCTGTTATTTGGCCCCACTTCCCAACACTGTTGCATTGGGGATTGCGTTTACAAACATGTAAACTTTGGAGGACATGCTAAAATTAATAGTATCCTACCCCAGCCCCCCAAATTCATGTTTTCTCACAATGCAAAAATACATTTATTCCATCCCAATAGTCCCAAAGGTTATAACTCATTTTGGCATCAATTCAAAAGTCCACAGTTCAGAGTGTCAGCTGAATAAAATACAGGTACAGAACATCCTGAGGTGAAGTCCTCTCCAGCTGTGAGCTTATGAAATTAATAAGTTCTTCGTTTTCAAAATAAAATGGTAAGAAAGGCATAGGATAGACATTCGCATTAGAAGAAAAATGGAGGACTACAGGGGGAGAGAAATAGGAAAGAAATAAGGAGTAAGTGGTTGCAGGCAAGTCTAAAACTCAGGAGGGAAAATAGCATTAAGTCTTAAAGCCAGACAGACTACCTTCAACTACATGTCCTACATCGTAGGCACATTGTGGTGGAGGTTGTGTCCCCAAGGTCTCAGGCAGTCTTCCCCCTAAGGCTGTGTTGTTCTCAGTATGCCCAGCAGCTCTCACAGGTTGGAGTCTGGCTGGAGTCCCAGACTGAAGTTGCATGCGGGTGGCCCTCCAGTTGACTGTTTTGCGGGCTTGCTGTCTCACACAGCATTGCTGTAGTGGGGACTGGGTGGTGGCCTTGCTCCTGTGGCTCCACTGTGCATCATCCTAGTGGGGAGTCTGTAGTGGCCTCAGTCATACAGCTCTACTAGGCAGTGCCTTAATGGGACTGTCTGTGGTGACCGTGCCCTCTGTGGCTGTCTGTGGTGACCTTGCCTGAGGCCCTAGGCTGCCTGTGACATCCTCTGAAATTTCACTAGTGGCTGTGGTGGCTCCACAGTGCTTGCATTATGCACATCTACAATTAGTACCACGTGCAGGCCACTGAGGCTTTCCACTTGCACCCTCTGGTTCAGTGCTTCAGCTGTACTGATCCTGCTGGAACCACAACAGGGGCAACTGGGGAGCACTGTGCTGGACTGTGGAAAGCAGAGTCCAGAGGGAGTTCTAAGCATGAGCCCTGAGAGAGCACCATGGGTCTGTTCACCTGAAGCACTCTGACTCATAAGGCTCAGAGCTGTAATAGAAGAGACAGTCTCACAGATCTCCAAAATGGATGGAAGATCATTATCTCATTGTCTTGATGAATAGCATGGTGACTCCCTTCTATCAGAACCAATCTCATTAACAAACAGTAGCTTGACCACACTATTGGTTTATACTCCTACACATGCCTTTTCACAATTCATACAGCTAGATGGTGAGTTTTCCAGAATTTTGGTTCTACTTTCCTTTTAATTATACACTGACTTTAAACAATTTCTCTTCTGTGGTTAAAAGTGGCCACAGAGTTCCTTCAATATTTTTCTTTGAAATTTCTTCCACCAGATATCCTACTTCACTTCTCTTAACTTGGGACCTTCCATAAAGACCTTGTGCATGAACACAATTCTGCCAAATCCTTTGCATCTTTATAACAAGCATAGCCCTTGCTTCATTTTCTAAATCTTTGTTCCTCATTTCCATTTAAGATCTCATCAGAATGTCCATATTTTTACAAGCATTCTGATGACAACCACTTAAGTAACCCCTAAGAAGTTTCAGGCCTATAGCCAGACCATCCTGGCATTGGATCTCATCAGATCTCCAAAGCTAAGCAGGGTCAGACCTGGTTAGTACTTAGATAAGAGACCACCTGGGAATACCATGTGCTGTATGCTTGGGAGAAGGATCCAGCAGCCTACTCCTGAAGCAATCATCCATTGAAAACCTATGAATAGCAGAGAAACGCTGACATATTGCTGAGTATGGCACAATGTCGGGTTGTGTTTTATCTGTTGTACATAGAGTTGTTATGAGTCAGACTTGACCGGAGGGCACCTAACAACAACAAACAACAACAAGAAGTTTCAGACATTCCCTACAGCTCTTCTCTGAGCCCTCACTATGATTACCTTTAGCATTCCACTCATAGCAAGGTAGGCTCTCTCTAGCCTGCTCTTCTAGATTCTTCTAGTCTCTACCTATTACCTAGTTCCAAAGCTATTTTCACATTTTTGAGTATTTGTTACAGCAACAGCATCACTTCCTAAGTACCAATTTTCTATCTTAGTCCATTTTGTGCTTCTCTAACAGAATACCTAAAACCCAGAACAGAGATTTATTTCTTCCAATCCTGGAGGCCGCAAGTCCAAGTTTGAGGGGCCCACAACTGATAAAAGCTTTCATGCTGCATCATCCCACAGTGGAATGCAGAAGGGCAAGAGAGCAAGCAGCAAACATTTTTTTATTGAAGGTTACTAAGATTGGCCAGGAACTGTTCTTTTATTATGATCACTATGACAGACATTTCCCCAGCTCCTGTGCTGTCCCACTTTCTTCTGATTCTGCTACAAGGGCAGTTTGTCAAGTAGAATACTCCCTTGCCTTCTTTATCATACAGGCAGGAGTGGTGGCCACATGACACAAATCTAAAATCTACAGGGCATTGTAGGAAAGGTTTTGCTTTTGTAATTCTAATAAGGAGAAGATTATCATATGTTCTTTTAATTTATGCCTATAGTTGAAGTACTTTACCAGATGTGATTTGAAAAAAGTCTACTAACAGAACTTGGATATAGATTATAGTTTACCAACTGTATATAATGGGCTGGGGTTTGGCTCAGTTTGAAGAGTGCTGCTGTGCACTCTCAGAGGCCATGGGTTAAATCCCCATTATCCCATAAAATGGGAGAAGGATCTGGCAGCCCAATCCCAAAACAATCAACCACTGACAACCCTATTAATAGCAAAGAAGCACTGACATAGTGGCAGGCCAGGCATAGTGTCAGAGAGTGTTTCATTCAATTGTACATAGAGTCTCTAAGAGTTGGACCCTACTCAATAGCACCTAACAAAAACAACTACACTCTATACAATACAAGGGAGTGCTCAGTGACTGAGAAAAAAATTGTGTGGCCTCACTGTTTCTGGTTTTGCACTACATTTCTATATTACACTTATTTCTTTCATGGAATACTAAATTTCTAGTTTTAACTTCTACTTTAATACTATCTCACATTGGAATTCTTTAAAAATCAAGCCTAGAAAAAAATTTAAATAGTATAAACAAAAGCTATTCATTTCAATTTTTGGAAATAACTTTCTTTGCTTGTACAATCTTGTGAATACCATAAAGAAACATTAAAAATTGACTTTGGCATAAAATAAAGCAAACTAAGTCTTTCCATAGCAAAGGCTCAGTGAAAAACAATGAAGAAATCTTTCTCTGACCATCAATACAGGAAATAGATTTCCTCAAATAAATGTAAATCAGAATCCAACCCAATATCTTGTCCCATTTATTCTAGATTCAACTTCTACCTCATTTCTGTGGATGCTCACTCAGATCTCTTAAGAATATATGCCCTTCATATCATAGTGCATTGTCAAGAACTCCAGGTTGCTATTCAGCTGCTAGATCAGAAGGAAGTTTACACACATGTAGTACTTATTGGATTTGCTCATCTTTATTTTGTGCCCATAGTCGACAAAGTCTTTTTCCTAATTACCTCTGCAAGCTTTGCACAGAATTCTTTTACATTATTGAGATTGTATCTCTTTAACAGTGTTGCCTACACTGGATAAAGTCAATTTTCCTTGGTGTCCCAGGACCATCAATAGGCCCTAGATCCAAACAGGCTGCTCAATTCCTATTTAACAAAAGGTACAACAGAAACAATAATAATGCTTAGTATTAGAGTCACATTTTACACATACACAAAGAAATAACAGATTTATAAGAAGGTTCACTTGTTATAAGGCCCATTTTACTTTTATGAGCAGAAGCATAAGTTTTCTGGAGATGCTGGAAGCTCACATTTCATAATCCTGTCTTTCCTCATTAGTTCCACTTACAGGCAAGTAGCCTGTGTCATTCATAAAATGGACTCAAGTCCTTCCCCCAAGAGGGGACAAATGTTGGGATTACATAAATGTCATTTTATTTAACTGCATAATGGCTTTTTCACAGCTGGATTTTCCTAAAGAAAAGAAGCTGTATCCTCTCCTCAGTGTGAGAAAGACAGAAAAGATTTTACAGAGTAAAGAAACACCAGCATTAACTTATAGGTCTTCACATTGCTAAGATATTATCATTTTCTTATTACTAAGCAGATCAAATTCTCCAGCTTAATATTAATAATAATCAATCATGCCTCAAATATTTGTCTTCTTATTTAAAACTTATTACATTCTGTGAAGAAAAAAAACTGGCTTTAGTCATAATCTTGTCATTAACAGACCCTCAGAAATGCAAATCACAGGAGTTCCCAAAAGTATCTTGAGAGAAACTTTAATATTTTTTATTTATTTTATTTTAATGGCTTGATTGTGCTGGAAACTTAAAAGAAGGTTTTTTGGGTTTTGGTTTTTTATGTTCACCAAAGAAGAATGGTCACTAGTTGCATGACATCTAGAGAGCAACTGGCCCTAGACAATGTATGGATTAACTTGTTAAGCTTGCAGTTGCTGCTCTGACTCTTTTGTTTTGTTTTGTTTTGTTTTGTTGTGTTGTGTTGTGTTTTAAGACCCAGGAAGTTACTGACATCATTGTGGAAGTATAGAATTTAATTTCACCAATAAATCAAACTTAGCTCAAGCTCTGTAACATTGTCACATTTACAAAGTCAGGCAGAGACTAAATGACTCAATGAACTGATAACAAGATAAAAAGCTTTTCGCCCACAAACCAGTCATTAATTCAAGCAGCTCCAGCACAGGGTAGAGATCAGTGCAGCTCCTACTACACGCCAAGACCCTGCAGGGCCCAGTGCCTGGGTCATTCTCAGAGTTGGCCTGATAAGAATCCACGTGGGAGGAACTTTGAAGACAGTGAAGCCAAGTGTTGGGTTTTCACAAACTAATAAAGGGTGAAGGAGTTGGGTTCAGTCTATGGAGATGGTCTAAGAACCAGATGGTAAGAGTTTTAAAGGAAAAAGAAAGCTTTAAAATGGTTATCCTATGTGACAGCATGCCTGCAGTCCTACCACTATGGCATCTGATCCCATCAGATCTCGGAAGCTAAGCAGTATTGTACCTGGTTAGTACTTGGATGGGAGACCACCTGGGAATACTAGGTGCTGTAGGCTTGGGAGAAGGACCCAGAAACCCACTCCCAAAAATAAAACCTCCATTGGAAACTCTGTGAATAGCAGAGAAGCAATAACAATACTGTTTTGCCTATTGTATGTAGGGTCACTATGAGTTGGACACTGACTCCACAGCCCCTAACAACAACAACAATGTGACAGCAGAGAGGATGGCCATTTCTACATCAGAAAGTCCTACTTTATTTCCTCTTAGACACCAAGAGCCCAGATGAAAGTCTAGAGAGAGGTTTGATCAGGTGTGACAGATAATTTTATGTGTCAACTTGACAAGGCCAACTTTCCCAAATATCTATTTGAACATTATTCTAGATGCTCCTGGGAAGTTATTTTTTTAGATGAGATCAACATTTACATCAGTAGACTTTAAGTAAAGTAGATCATCCTCCAGGTTGAGTGAGCCCCATCTTGTCAGCTGAAGGCCTTAATACAAGATAAATCTCCACCAGAAGAGGGAATTCTTCCAGAAGACTGCCTTCAGAATTGAGCTGCAACACCAAGTCTCCTCTGAGTCTCCAGCAGATTTTGGACTTGCCAACATCCGTAATCATGCAAGAAATGAATAAAATAAATCTCTCTCTTCCAATGTACTCTCTATAGCTTGCTCTTTCTTTCTCACTCCCCTGAAACCCCCTGTGATGACCTGTTTCCACCACTTCCCAACTCATGAACGATTTATCCATCTGCTATGGTTTGAATCTAAAATGTCCTTCAAAGCTCATGTGTTTGAACATTTGGTCCCCAGCTGGGGGCACCGTCCTGGGAAGCTATGGGTCTTTGGGAGGTGGGATCTAGCTTTGCAGAAGTGAGTCACTTTGGGCAGGACTTTGGAGTTTTTTATGTGGGTCTCCAGTTCTCAGAGCTTTCTCTCTGCTCCTGATCACCAACATGTGAGATTCTATGCCATGGTCCCTGCTGCCTGTCTTCCCATTAACTGCTTTACCATGTTTCCCACCATTATGGATAGTGGTCCTCTAAACCCTGAACCCCAGTAAGTCATTCCTCCCACAAGTTTGTTTTGGTCAAGTATTTGTCACAGCAACACACCAGCTGACTAACACATCATTCTTATGTAGCTTCCCTTCCTTTGATAGCAAGAGGTGTCCCTGCTCCTTTCTGAAAATGATCTTTTCTTTTAAGCTCACATCCACCTCCTATTAAGTCCTTCAGCAATTTGTCTTAGAAGCTATTCCCTTTTCTGTGTGAATATCATCTCTCTAACTTATCTATTGCCTGCAGCTGTACCACTGTGGCGTCCGATCCCATCAGATCTCAGAAGCTAAGCAGGGTCGGACCTGGTTAGTACTTGGATGGGAGACCACCTGGGAACACCAGGTGCTATAGGCTTGGGAGAAGGACCCAGTAACCCACTCCTAAAACACAGTCAGGCTTTGAAAAATCCTATGAATGACAGAGAACCAGTAAGAGTACTGTTTCACCTGTTGTATGTACAACAGCAGCTTATCTATTAGCTATTTTCTTTGAATATACACTCATGCTCAAGTTTCATTCATTCCCAAAATCCTTACTTCAGCCCCACCTGGACCATAATTTAACAACATTAACTATCTCCCATTCATACATTTTCACCACTTCACTGAAGATGCACTCAATAATCACATGATAACTAACATTTCTAAATGCCTATTATAGACGAGGCCTGCAGCTGTAGCCCTATGGCATCTGATCCCATCAGATCTCGGAAGCTAAGCAGGGTCGGGCCTGGTTAGTACCTGGATGGGAGACTGCCTGGGAACACCAGAAGCTGTAGGCTTGGGAAAAGGGCCTGGCAACCCCCTCCCAAAAATCAATCTGCCATTGAAAACCCTATGAACAGCAGAGAAGCACTGACAATAGTGTTTCCCTTGTTGTACAGAGGATCTCTCTGAGTCGGATACTGACTCGACGGTACCTAACAACAACAACATTATAGACCAGAATCTCAGTGCTGATCACTTTATGTAAAACATTTCATCAATTGTTCATTATAGGATGTCAAACAGATAGTGTCATTAACTCTGTCATTTGTAAATGAAAATTAAGCCTCAAAGATGTTAAGCAACTTTTTTACCGAGACACTACTGAGCTCTGAGCCCCAGTCCATCTGACTGCTTCTGATATCTGGTTCTACTCTCTCATTGGCTTTTCCAGATATTCCTTGACTTCAGAGACTCTCTTCTGTTTCTTTCCTTCTTTGTAGGCTCCTCTTTCCTCACCAAGGAACCTGCTACCTTCTCTTTGTGGGTGACACAGTCATCCCCTTCTGGGCAGGTCCACCAGCAGAATAGTTTCAAAGACTCTGCCTTGAAATCTCCACACTGTCAGGCAGCTGCCTTGCAGCACAAGTGTGTGACCATATCACAGAAGCAAGCTCCAAGGGAGTGAGGGCTGTGTGCACTGGTGTGTCCTGCCAGACTCTGGGCCACGAGATGAGTTGCCAATAGAAAGGGAGGGAAGCAAAGGGGCATGTGTGGGTCTTCCATATCCTGCAGGAAATGCAGAAAGAAACCAAGACCAGTACAGAAGAAAAGCCAAGTCAGAAGACAGGGAAGACAACCATGAATACTATTCTAAGAATTTAGCTTCGTAGAGTCTGTGACACTCTAACCACACTTAGTGAAAGTTGGCTCACCCCCTAGAGAACAGGCTGTTGGGTATCAACAGTAGTTCCAGCACTGTGTGAAGAATGTTTTTGTTACACACAGCTGCAGCATACCAAGCTTCCACACTTTCCTTCAGGCTATCATGTGACATGGACTGATTCTCATGAATGCTCTCAATTCTGAAAAATGCCTGGTTATTTCTCCTCCGGTGTTTACCTTTTCACAAGTGCCTCCTATGCCCAAAGGAGTAATTACAGTTAAATCCTCAGGCATCTTTACTGGTCAGTGACAGGATAGTTGGAGGGAATATCACATCAAGCAGGATGGAGAGGTGTGTTGGTCCCACAATGGTAGGCATGGTTAAGGATGTGACTCAAGTGTTCCCGATTCCACATTGGAACCATGAACTTAGGTGCACTTCCTTGATTCCATTTGCATTTTCACATTCCTCTTAGAATCCGAAGTCTAACTTTCCCATCCCCTAAGAGAAGGCAGTGGAGACACCATCCCTGCAATGGGTGGCCTGTCCCAGGGAAGCCATGACATTTCCAATCTGGGGCTTTGCGGCACCCATTTCCCCCACTTCCATGAAGAGGCTGTGAAAAAGCTCCTCTTAGCAAAGGAGTATTGCATTACAACAGCTGGTAGCTGTTCTCCACAGCCTGGCTCCAGGCTAATGGGCAATTATGGGTTAAACGGGTGGCCCTGCCACATTGTAGGTAGCGGCACCATAACCCGGACCTCCTGAAGACACCCAGCTTTAACTAGAGTATGGCTCTCACAGTGGGAAAGCTGGCAAGATAGTGGAGAGATATTTTGGGGCAGGCAGGCTTTCCAGCACCCAAAATAACAACCAGTAGGAGGCTGCCTATGTGGGCCCCACAGAAGGTCAAGCCACCCCTGCTCTGTCAGCATGAGCCCTTCGAATCATCTCAACACCAGCCATTTAGCCAGACTCTGCCCCTCCCCCATCCCCCACCTGAGCCCTGTTCTTCTTGGGCTTTAGAGCTATCTTCGAAATGGAGAAGAAATTAGGAAGCATTTATCTTATTTAAATTTGATACAGAATGTCACATGGGGAAGGCACAATCTGCTGGAGAACCAGTCCCTTCCTCTGATCCATCAAACCAGAAGCTCAGTGCTGGGGCAGCCTTAGAGAGCTGACTGAGATTCACATTGCCAAGATGGTACCCACAAATCTCAGTTATCTCAGGGACACTCATTCTTTTCCTTTTACCACCACTCCCTTTCCCTCAAAATCAGAGCAGCAAGTATGACAGTCATGCACACACAGAATTCCTCTCCCACCACTCAGTTTCCATTCCTGCTAGAGGCTCCAAGACACCGTGTGTTAAGCAAAGATTCCCTGGATTCCCACAGCATAGCAGCCATGCTTCAGAGAGGCGCTGCAGCTTGTTAGGAGAGATGCCGTGCATGGTTCCTGGAGGGTATATTTTCATTTAGTCTGGATGCTTGGCACAGTCCAGCCATAAACAGAAGTCCAAGGTAGAAATAGATGGCATGAGTGGTTTACTCAGAGAGTGTTGAAAATGTTTAATCAATTAATGGTGATAATAAAGTGTCTCATAGGAAGATAAAATGGCAATCACCCAAGCTGCAGCACATTCACATCCAGCTAGACAGCTTACAGGCACTTAGAGTGACTGATAGATGAACACGAGAGCTATGCAAATTATGAGAGTCCCTTTTTATGTTTACATTTGTGCATATTTCTGGCTATTTTTGCAGATAGGAAGATTAGCAGCCCTGCTGATAATTTGATCTCTCTGACAGAAGTGAAAAATCATTCACTCATTCCAGAAACATGTTCTCTATGCCCCCAGTCCCGGATGTAATAAGCTGACTGGTGTTGGCGTGCAGACAGCAGCCATGCACATGACCAAGCAGGAGGATGTCTAGGATAGAATCATTCCAAAAAGTGACAAAAAATAAGGAGTCAAAGCACAAGCAGCATATGGTGAAATAAAATTTTAAATATTTCATTCAAATAATTTAAGACCACAAGAGCTTATGACATGATCAGAAAAGAATGCTGTAGTATTTACTCATTCATTCATCATCCAAATTCATTTACTACCATAGAAGCCCCTTAAGAGCAGGGATCTTTGTCTGTTTTTATTCACTGCCGAGTTCCCACTGTCTTGGCTGCTGTCTACTACTATGCAGGAATGACTCAAACAATATTTGTTGGATTAAATGAATGAGTCCATTCATCGTTTAGCAAGAATTTGGTAATCAAATAATATGGTGCACAGGCTTTCTACATTCTTCTGATCCCCAATAATTATGCAATTTCACTTCTACAGGATTTTCCTTTCTTTTCTTTTCTTTCTTTCTTTTTTTCTTTTTCTTTTTTCTTTTTTTCTCTTTTTTTTTTTCTGTGTGTGTGTGTGTGTGTGTGTGTGTGTGTGTGTGTGTGTCACTGAGGGGCTGAATCCAGAGCTTTGCACATACTTTGCAAGTGCTCAACTACTTAGCTGCACCCTCAGCACTTTTTAAATTTTTTTTTTTCTTGAGACAGGGTCTGGCTAAGTTTTGCTGGCTGCCTCTAGCCTTGAACTTGTGATCCTCCTGCCTCCACTTCTGGGTCACTGGGATTAGAGATGTGCGCCACCATGCCCTGGCAGTATTTTCCTTTTTGAAGGGATACACAAAGATCTTGACTTCTCCCACCATAAGGTAAGTTTTTGAAAAAAAAAATAATAATAACAACAACAATAATAATAATATAAAAAAGAAAATATAGTAATGATTTTAGGCTTCTATGAAATAAACAGATTTGTCAAAACACTGTATGAGAAAATTAAAAATCTATCTTTATATTATTGTTGTTAGGTGCTGTCGAGTCAGTATCCGACTCATAAGGACCCTACGTACAATAGGCAAAACATTATTGTCAGTGCTTCTCTGTCGTTCATAGGGTTTTCAATGGCAGATTGATTTTTGGGAGTGGGTTGCTGGATCCATCTCCCACGCCTACAGCACCTGGTATTCCTAGGCAGTCTCCCATCTAAGTACTAACCAGGCCCAACCCTGCTTAGCTTCTAAGATCTGAGGGGATCAGATGTCACTGGACTAGGGCTGCAGGCAATCTTTACATTAGTAGTGCCTTTTTCAGAAGGTACATGACCTGAACTAATTTATATAGAAGAATCACATTCTCTTCCTTAGTGTAGTTAACATGAGTATTTAACACGTTGTTAAATGTAGAGGGATATATGTGTAGATCTTCAATAAAGTATTTTTAAAAATTCAGTCATTTTAAAAACAATCAAATGCTAGTCAGATATATCAGCTAATATAAATGAGCTAATCAACAAATACAAACAGTTAATTGATTTAACTCACCATCTAAAAACTACTTTAAGGCTGAAATGAGATACTATTGTACATGCATCAGAATGACTAACAGCCAAAAACCTGATCATATCAAATGCTGACAAGGATGCAAGTCAACAGAGGCTCTCACTCAGTGCTTTTAGGCATATGAAAAAGTACAGTTACTTTGGAAAATAGTTTGGTACTTTCTTACAAAGATATACATTGCCTTAATATGATCCAGCAGCTATGTTCCTAGATATTTACTCAATTGATTAGAAAATATTTCCGCACAAAATTCTACACACGAGCTTTATAATGTCTTCATCTATAATCTCAAAAAAAGAAAAAAACTTGGAGGAAACCAAGATGTCTTTCAACAGATGCATACATCAGCAAACTATGGTACATGCATGAAATGGTATATTATTCAGTGATAAAAACAAATTAGTTATCAATCCACAAAAAGACATACATAGATTGTACAGGCATGTGGGTAAGTGGAAGAAGCCAGTCTTAAAATGCTGCATAATATATGATTCTAACTGTAGGACAGTCTAGCAAAGGCAAGAGTAATAAGATCAGTGACGTGGGGATAGAAGGGAGAGGTTGACTATGCAAAACATAGGTGACTTTTAGGGCAGTGAAAATACTCTGTTGGATACTATAATTATGGGTACAAGATATTATGCATTTATTAAAACCCATAGAACTCAGCACCACAAGTAATAAACCTTAATATATGTCAATTTTTTAAAATGTAGATTAGAAAGACTAGCAGAATGAATTGCTGAGTGTAACAATACAATCTAATTCTTTACAAATATGTATATGAAGCAATTTTATTAATGTTGAGGAGTGGGGGGAGAGAGATGCTATTCCATGAGCTTGTAAACAGAGGAGAGTCCGTACATTAACAGTATACTCTAGTTGACTACGTGGTTTCCAACAGGGGTACAAGCTAATCACTCTGATACCACTATATATGTATACTAGAATTAAAAAAGTAAAGGGTGGAGCTGGGCGTGGTGGCGCACGCCTGTAATCCCAGCAGTTTGGGAGGCAGAGGCAGGAGGATGGCAAGTTAGAGACCAGAGGCAGTCTGCGTAACTTAGCAAGACCCTGTGTCAGAAAGTAAGGAAAAAAATAAAAGGGCTGGGGGTGCAGCTCAGTGGTCCAGCACTTGCAAAGCATGCTGGCGTGAGGCCCTGGGATCAACCCCCAGTGCCACAAAAAAAAAAAAAAAAAAAGTAAAGGGTGGTAGGTTGTGAGAGCCATACTTCTCACACCTGTAGTGACAGCTTGCAGATAAGCAAGGGTAGGAAGGTAGAATAATACATTGTATAATGGATTTGAATTGAACCCAGACAACACTTAATTTAATATAGATATAGATAGTTACACATAGAAATATTTATGTTGTTGTTGTTAGGTGCCATCGAGTCGGTATCTGACTCATAGCGACCCTCATAGGGTTTTCAATGGCTGACTGTTTCGGGATTTCCTTGGGAGTGGATTACCAGGTCCTTCTCCCATTTTTGTGGTGCTGGGAATTGAACTGGGGACCTCAGAGACTGCAGCACAGCGCTCTACTAACTGAGCTAAATCCCAGCCCAGAAATATTTATAGATGTTTATATATACATGGTTTTTCATATACACATATATTTCATTGTCTATTAGCTAAGGATTATTAGAAGTAATGACATTCCAATAACATCCAACAGGCCTAGTGACCAGATCTTGGTTTCTAATACCATTTTTTCAATAAATGGAGCCAGAGCCTCTTTGTGAAATGAAACTTAGGTATAAATTATACAGAATCAACCTGGAACATCCTATAGTACCAGAAATTAAAGAATGCTAAAAATTAATCATTTTTAAAAATTAAAAACCTACAATAAAGGAGTATGTCATAAGGACAGAGAAGGTAATTAAAAGAACTACCAATGGTCAAGCTCCTGTCAACAAATGACCAAAAGATAATCAAGTTACTTTCTTCCTTCATTCCTACCTTCCTTCCTTCCTTCCTTTCTTCTTTCCTACCTTTTCAATTTTGAAACAGGCTGTTGCTAAATTGCTCAAGCTACCTCTGTCCTTGAGCCTGAAAGCCCCTGCTTCAGCCTCCCTAGTCCTGGGATTACAGGCATCTGCTGCAGAACCTGGCAAGATGATCAAATGTGAGCAACAAAATAAAATGATACTGCATTAAGGCCAAAAGTATAAAATAAGCATCCATGAGTCTACATTGATATTAATTAGTTATTGAAGAAATAAACAAATAGGAGAGAAGAGATATATCTCTCATGAAGAAGAATTTCAAATAACTTATATAAATGCTCAGTAATCAAAGAGGAGTACACACCTCCCCACTCCTTAAGCAGTGACATTCATCCACAGAGTTCAGTATAGAAAGGAGGTAAGAAGAGTAACTTTACCATAGAGAAAACTGACAACCATTGCATCAACCAGATGATCAAGGTCTATGTCAACAGCCATCTGTCGAGTTGGTAGTGTGTATACTTGTTATGATGTAATGAGATTGACACTGTACATTCTGGTCTTATACCCCATTATCCATAAACCAAGTCTAATGAAAAAAAAAAAAATCCCAAAACTCCAGTATGGATCACCCTACACACACCTGACCAGTTCTCCTCAAAACTGAAGGTAATCAGAAATAAGGGACATCTGAGAATGGGTCCCAGCCAAGAGGATCCAAAGGAGGCCTAACTACCAATGGAATGGGGTGGGATAGTATATTGGAACAGAAACAGAAAAAGAACGTTAGGTAAAATCTAAGAAAACCTAAACAAATTATGAACATTTGCTAATAAAAATGCATCAACATTGGTATATTAATTTTAACAAATGTACCATATTAGTTTAAGATGTTTATAATTGAGGAAACTGGATGTGGAGTACACAAGAACCACATGTACTATCTTTGCAATTTTTCTGTAAATCTAAAACTGATCTAAAAGTAAAGTTTTTATAATTTTTATTACATAGCAATAGCGAAGCAGTTACATGTGAAATAACACAGTGTTGAATTTTATTGAAACATATTTACCCCCAAAACTGTGGGTGAATGTAATGATTAATTTTACGTAACAACTTGAACGGACCATGAATTGCAGAGACCTGTAATCAAACTTTATTCTGGGTGTGTCTGTGAATGATTTGTTGGCTAAGTTTAACATTTGAGTCAACAGACTGAATAAAGCAGATTGTTGTCCTAATGTTTGTAGGCCTCATCCAAGCAATTGAAATGCAGAATAGAGAAAAAAGACTAAGTAAAGGAAATGACTCCTACCTGATTGCTGAGACTGGACACTTCTTTCTTGTGGTTGACTCTGTTATGAAACTAAAGGAAACAAAAAGAAACTAAAAGAGACAAGCCAGGTGGGGTGGTGCCTTCATGTTACCCCCAAAGACTCTTCCTATCTCTTTTAATTCTAGACAGCTCTCTTTTTTCACATTATATCATTCTTTGGGGCTGGGATTTAGCTCAGTGGGTAGAGCGCTGCACTGCAGTCTCTGAGGTCCCGAGTTCAATTCCCAGCACCGCAAAAATGGCAGAAGGGCCTGGCAATCCACTCCCAAGGCAATCCCAAAACAGTCTGCCATTGAAAACCCTATGAGGGTCGCTATGAGTTGGATGCCGACTCCACGGCACCTAACAACAACAACAACAAATCATTCTTTTATTCACTCACCAACTAGTGGAATGTCTTTGTCCTGGGCACTAAAGAATCAATGGAAATCAAAAGCAAGCAAGATCCTTGACCATATGCAACTACTAAAAGGGGAAACAAATATTAATAAAATAATCATATAAATAAATGCATAACTATAATTGTAATCTGTGCTGAAAAGAAAATATACAGTGGTAGAAAAGAGTAGAGTTGGCCTGGTATGGAGTTCAAAATTAAATGTCTACAACTGAAAAAATTAGAAATAGCACTAGAAACATGTTTTTGGCCATCTTAATGGCAAATACCAAAATAAAAACCTGAAAGAAATGAAAATAGTTGTCTTTGGCAAAGAAGAAATAGGAGAGAAAGGAGTCAGAAGACTGCCACTTTTTGAAAATTAATTTTTAAAATTTATTTAGTCTTTAATCCAGCAAAAATTAATTCTAAAGGAAAGACACAAAAATATGAAAGGACCCATAAATCTAAAAGTTAGATATTTGAAAAGACTAATAAAAGTTGGCTGCAGTCCCTGTGGCATCCGATCCCATCAGATCTCGGCAGCTAAGCAGGGTCAGCCTGGTTAGTACTTGGATGGGAGACTCCCTGGGAACACCAGGTGCTGTAGGGTTGGGAGATGGACCAGCAACCCACTCCCCAAAATCAATCTGTCATTGAAAACCCTATGAACAGCAGAGAAGCACTGACAATAGTGTTTCACCTGTTGTACATAGGGTCACTATGAACCGGAAACCAACTTGACGGCACCTAACAACTAACAATAAAAGTTAGTGAATCTCTGGCAAGCTTACTCAATGGAAAAAAAAAAACCACTAAAATTGTTAGTACCAAAAATATTATTAACAAAAAAAGAATATATAGCATAGATACAGCAGAGATGAAAAAGGTAAGAAGCTACCACAAATGAACTGTTCCTACAAATTTGAAAAGTAAGATACAATGATGAAATTCTCACTTAGAAAACTTACGAAAATCAACTTCAAAGGAAATAGAACGTCTGTGTAGTCTTGTAAAAGAAAGCCCTAGTAAAGAAATTCTATCGCTCTTAAAAGTTATTCTTAGAAAGAAAGCATTAGATATCACCAAATTTTTTGACAAGTTACAGGGAAGTTCTAGCAAACTTTCAAGGAATGGACCATCCCTACCTTACATAAATTCTTTCAGAAAATTACGAAAGGGGAAATATATATCAAGTCATTCTAATTAGAATATATGTATATGTATACATGTATATGTATGTATGTGTGTGTAGTATCTTAGTACCAAAAAACCCAAACAAAAATCAAGGAAAGCACAAGAATATTACTTTCTAGGTCATCCATAAGCATGAATAAAATCCTAAATAAAGTAGTTATAATATTAGTAAATCAAATCTAGAAAACCCATTTGTATAATTCATTATATTAACTGCTTAAACAGGAAGAAAACCTATGATCATTTCAATAGGTACAGAGAATTTCATAAAATTTGGCTCCTTTTCTTTTTTTAATACAAATTTTTATTATGAAATATACATATGAACATAGGTTCCAAACGCATAGGTATGCTTAAATCAAAGCAAATAATAACACTCATAATTCTACCTCCCAGGTTAAGAAATGAAGCATTGATCCTTTTTCAAAAAACAAAAAAGAGAATTTGATTTGCAGTTCTTATCATGCTGGTAAACTAGCATGAATTCTTGGCTTCCTTCCCCAGCAATGATCTGTGGGTAGCTGTAGAAGTGAGGACATAATTGCTATTGCCATTAGCCCAGAAATACTGAACCCTTAGTTCTTTGGCTCCCTTTCTTGATAAAAACCCCAACTGAACCAGGGAAAGAATGGGAATATTTTAATTGAGCAAAAGATTAACTTTCAAAAATCAAATTATTTTAATGATTGCATATTGAGCCAGCCATGCTGCACAGGGCCAGGATTTAGCTTGATTGGTAGAGTGCTGTTCTGCAGGTCCCAGGTTCGATTCCCAGCACCACAAAAATGGGAGAAGGATGTGGCAATCCACTCCGGAGGCAATCCTGAAACAATCAGCCACTGTAAACCCTATTAGGGTTGCTATGAGTCGGACATGATTTGAGGGCACCCAACAACAACAACAACAACAACAACAACAACAACATGTTGGCACAGGCCCATAGTCTCTGCTACTCACAAGGCTGAGGCAGAAGGATCACAATTTTGAGGTCAGAGATCAGCTTGCACAACTTAGTGAGACCCATTCTCAACATAAAAAAGGGCTAGAGATGTTGCTCAGTGGTAGAGCAATTGCATAGTGGAAAACTCTGGGTTCAATTCCCAGTACTGCAAAAATGAATGAATGAATGAATGAATGAATGAATGAATATATAAATAAATGCTGGAAACATTTTTAAAGTAATAAATGAGCCGGGTGCGGTGGCACATGTCTGTAATTCTAGCAGCTCGGTAGGCGGAAGCGGGAGGATCGCAAGTTCGAGAGCAGAGGCAGTCTGCGTAACTTAGTGAGACCCTGTCTCAAAAAGGCAAAAAATGGGCTGGGGATGCAGCTCAGTGGTCCAGCACTTGCAAAGTATGCAAGCCCCAGGCCCTGGGTTCAACCCCCAGTACCCCAAAAATAAAAAAAAAGTAATAAATGAGACAATTACTATTACTACTATTATTGCTTGTGTTCAATATAGTACCAGAGTGATTAAATACCAAACGGAGTATGTGAAGATAAGAAAAACTGAAAGTGTTATCAAAAAAGGAGAAAGAGAAATATTATAGTAGTCAGACTAGCAACAAAGAAAACTTAAAATAATCTGCACATTTTTAAAGTTAATAAGACCGTTTACCAAGAGGAGCTGGTGACCTAGAATGGATAAGGGTAGGCTATTCAAGTGGTAGTGCTATAATTGATGAGGAATATATTTAAATATATCAAATTTCCTCATTTTCTACACAAAAATCAATTCCAGACTTTTAAGTAAAAGAAAAATGTGAAAGATAAAATTTCTAAACATTTAGAAGAAAATATTGGAGAATATCTTATCTTTGTAACTTCCGTGCAGAGACTGATTTTTAAAAAAAAGCATAAACCATAAGAGAAAAATGGTAAAGTCAGGTGCGGTTGTGCATAGTTCTAATATCAGTGACTCAGGAGGCTGAGGCAGGAGAATTGCAAGTTCGAGGCCAGAAGCAGCCTGTGCAAATTAACCAGATACTATCTTAAAAAATTCAAAATTAAAAAATAGGCTGGGAGTGCAGCCTAGTGGTAGAGCACTTGCAAAGTACGTGAGAGGCCCTACATTCACTCCCCAAGTACTACCTCCCTCTCAAAAAAAGAAAATAAAAAGAGAAATGATACACTCAGAAAATAAAATTTAGATAATTTTATTAAAACACAACAGAAAGAGAATGAGAAGGTAGGATAAACATATAATTTATATCTGGGACATAAAAGGTATTTTAAATTTCAGAAAGAACACCCTTCAAAAGAAAAATGGGCAAAGTTCATAAATAGGCATTTAACAAATGCCTGATAAGCCTATAAAATAGGTTCAACTTCAAGAGATACTAAAGAAATATAATCAACTCTTCAATACAATTTTAAACCCTCTTAGTAAAAAATAAAAATATGAAAAAAACAAATGCCAGCAAGGGCATAAAACAATAGGAAATTATTCCCTCCTGGTACAAAGTATGAGATAACATTGGTATTATTATTATTATTATTATTATTATTATTATTATTATTTTATTATTATTATTTTGTGGTACTAGGAGTTGAACCCAGGGCCTCACGCCTGTATGCTTTGCAAGTGCTGGACCACTGAGCTGCACCCCCAGCCCTTTTTTTTTTACTTTTTGAGACAGGGTCTCACTAAGTTACACAGACTGCCTCTGGTCTCAAACTTGTGATCCTCCTGCCTCCGCCTCCTGAGCTGCTGGGATTACAGGAATGCGCCACCACGCCCGGCCAGTATTATTTTTTTTAATGTGAGCATATGTGTACTCTTCATTCCAATTGATGCATACGTTGAATTTGTATCATAAGATATCATATGGAAATGTACACACTATTCATAAGAACAAGAACAAAAACAAAATCTAAGTATAAAGAAACAGAACAGACAAAACTTGCAAAAATTAGAATGTTTGCAAAAAATAGAATAGTATATAGCAGTAAAAATAAATGAACTACAGCTTCATGCAGAACTTGGGTGAATTTTAGAAACATAAATATTATGGGGAGAGAAGAGTCCAGACTAATTTAAATCAATTTTATTAACCTAAATAACAGAAAGCATTTTCAAAGTATCTTATGAATATACATATGCTTGATAAAACTATTATGTTTTTAAGACCAGGAATAACAAACACGGAATCCATAGTTTTTAACCTCTATTTGAGGGTGAGGAGATAGGAAGAAAGAATTTAGATAAACCACACTAACTTCAGGGAGTGCAGGAAATGTTATAGTATCTGTATTAAGAATTAGAATTTAAAAGCTTATTTTATTACTGTTCCTGATTATGTTCATTAACATACATAATATACAAAATATACACATATTATACATAAATATTATATAATTATTATAAATATTACTTAATAATATACATTAATATTATACAGTAATGTGTTAAAATATTACCTCTGTTTCTTTTCTCATATTGAAATATAACTTCTAACAATTCTCAGTCATATGAATCTATGTAAGTCTTCCCTCTGGAAGGTCCTCCTTACTCTCTACTCCCCTGATAAGAAAATCACACACACACACACACACACACACACACACACACACCCTTGAATTTTGTGGAGCTGACATTCTGTTGATACATTTCATTCCGCTTAGCTAATGTTGACAGCAAAATTTTTGAAAATGAGCTTAAAAAACATTAACAGCAGCCATGACATCACTGATATTGATAAAAATGGATAGAATATCCTATTAAAGAAAAAGCAGAAAACTTTGCCTCTTTTTAGCTCCCCCATGTGGCCACTAGGGAAAAGGGGAAAGATTGTTGCTAATTAGAGATCTCTTACCTTGGTAACAATGTCTACTCTCGGATTCCATATACCAGTATCATGCTACTTACTTGACACAGATTAGAACATGGCTTAGTAAAAAACTAAAAATAAACTTCTTGATTCTACTGATATTTTATTACCAGAGTGTCCAAGAATTAAAAAAACAAAATATGTTCCACAGGACAAGAAAAATGTGATTCTCAAGTAAGCCAACAATGCCAAATATGTTCCATAGAGTATCAGTGCACAAGATGTTCTTTGGATGAGAAAAAAATTTCCTATTAAAATAATTTGATAAATTAATCACACTATTTTACACTGGGACATTAACAGTGGATATCAGCTTAGTAACGTCTCTGAATTCTGTGAAAGTGTTTGACATCTCATTTTAAGATATGATAAGGTGAAAATTCAAATTCAGGGAGTCAGCTGAGGGGATTGTGGTCAAATGAATAAAAGAATGAGTTAACTGAGTGCAGAAAATAATAAAAAAAAAAAAACTAGTCCAGTAGAATCTGAGTCACTTTTCCGGCAACACTTCTGATCAGTTGTGTGTGTTTTTCCTAGAGATATTTCAGTCTGAGCCTCAAATCCTCTGGCTATTAAATGATTTTGATCATTTGACAATAGTAGTAACCAGTTAGCGACCAATGCATCAATAGTGATGCATTGATTTAGATTAATAGATTTAGATATGCCATTATTTGGGGTATTCTTCAAATTAGCCAGAAATGAGGGGCATTAAGGAGAATATATGTTTGCCCCCTGACTAGAAGTTCTTCAAGAACCAACTGGAGAAGGGTTGCCTCCTCAAAGTAGAGTTGATATTAATGACAAGCATGGAGCAAATCCCCTGAGACCTTCTTTTACTAATGCGGCATGACTCACAATAAGAAACACAGTGACTGCAACAATGAGCTCAAACATAAAAAGATTGTGTGCATGGCACAGTGTAGTGTAGTGTTTGCAATGGTTGAAGTTTCTATTTGCTGCTAACTATTTTCATTTAAAACTGCCATCACATAAATCACATAAAATGATCGGGCATGATTATGACTTTACATGGAGAAAAGAAATACAATGCCTATCTTAGCCTTCTCCCCTTCCTTCCACATTCATGCTTTCAGTAAACTCTGAGTCCTACTGTTGAGAACACTTGAGTGATTTGACCCTTCATAGAAGTGCTCATTTAAAAAATATAGTAGGTTTAGTTCCTGTCTCAATGAATAAAGCCTGACTTAGTAAGAATTTACCCTAGAACAACAATGTCAAAGAATGCTAGACAATAGTAAGAGCAACACCCACTTACAAATCTGATTTATTCTGACATACCATATGTCAGTGTTCTCTCTCTCTCTCTCTCTCTCTCTCCCCTTTCATCCTCCCTATTTCAGCAGTTATAACAGATTTTCATACACACACACACACATATTCTACTAAATAATTTTATGACAGATTTTCTTATTTCAACATGTATATTCTACTAAAGGAATTTTTAACACATTTTCTTATCTCTACTTATATATTCTTCTAAATGATTTTGTGGCCTGTAGCCATAGCCCTGTGGCATCTGATGCCCTCAGCTCTCTGAAGCTAAGCAGGGTCAGGTCTGGTTAGTACTTGAATGGGAAACCACCTAGGAGCACCAGGTGCTGTAGGCTTGGGAGAAGGACCCGGCAACCCACTCCCAAAAATCAATCTGCCATTGAAAAACTTATGACAGCAGAGAAGCACTGACAATAGTGTTTTGCCTGTTGTACGTAGGGTCGATAAGTCACTATGAGCTGGATACGCACTCAACAGCACCTAACAACAACACAACAAATGATTTTGTTAGATGATAAACATTCTCCATTGTTACAGCATTCCCCATGTGATAATAAAACTCCAGCCATTCTTTGGAAGTATAAACCAAAGGTATTTTTGTTAGATTCAAGGAGTGAGAAGTCAGTGATTGCAGCAAAACACTGATATTGCATTCCTCAAAATATTTTGATGCTTCAACATGTATTTTCACGGCTTTAATATAAAGTACTTGCATTACTCAAGATTCTCCAGAGAAATAAAACCAATATGTTATATATAGATTTATAAGAGGAGACTTATAATAAGAATTGGCATAAGTAGTTACAGAGACTGAGCAGTCCCATGCTATGTCTTCAGCAAGCTAGAGAACCAGGAAAGGTGGTGGTGTAATTCAGTCAGAGTTGAAAGCCCAAGGAGCAGGAGCACCACTGTCCAAGAGTGCGGGAGGAAATGACTATCTCCACTCAAAGAGAAAGCGAGAGAGATAATTCACCCTTTCTCTATCTTTTTGATTATTTTGGGCCCTCAATGGATTGGATGATGCCTGCCCACATTTGTGAGGGTGATCAGTTTTACTGATTCAAATGCTAATCTCTTCCAGAAATCCTCACAGATAGGCCCAGACATGTTTCACTAGCTATAGAGGCATCCCACAGCCTAGTGAAGTTAACACATAAAATTAACCACCATAGTACTATAGGTCTATTGTTGAAGGGGGCTGGGAGTTAGTTCAGGTGGTAGAACACCGCTTTGCAGTCTTTGAAGTCCTGGGTTTGATTCCCTGCATCGCAAAAATGGGAAAAGAATGTGGGAATCCATTCCTGAGACTTGATGGCACCTAACAACAACAACAACAACAACTATTGAAAGCTCAAGTTAGAGTAAATTTTTGAGCTTAGGCCAGACAAATAGGGTAAGTACCAACAAATAGTAACACTAGAAGAACATGCAGCCTTTGTTCGAGGAAGGTACGTACACCTAACACCACACTTAGCTGCACCCATAAATCTCTTTTTTACACAGAACTAGACTCTATAAACACACGAATAAGAATTTTCAAATACAAAGTTGAGGGTACAACCAGGAAACACCAAGTTTCCAAATAAAACAGAAAGGACTAATAATAAAGGGAGAAGGCTTACTTACACTCAATAGGTTTTAAATGAAAATAAACCAATAAAAGTAATTTAAAATAAGTATAATGACATTTTCAGAGAGATTCTAAAGAATAAGATATCCTTGAAAAAGAAACCACTAAAAAGCTTAGAAATTTAAAATCCAATTGTGGCCTTTTAAACACATTCATTACATGAGGTGACTAGCAGAGCAAATACAAATGGAAAGCAAATCAGCAAACTGGCCTGTTGAGCAATGTAATTATTCTAGAGTATTATGCAAAGGACAAAAGAGTATAAAAATGGAAAGGAAAAAAGAGCTAGAAAGGTAGATCCATAAGTTCCATTGTCTATACATAAGTCACATGTTTCATAAAGAAAAGAGAGAAAGTACAAACTTAAAGAAACCTTTAGAGCTGTAGAAAAGCAGTAAGCTTTCAATTTGAAAAGCTTCATCACTGTCATGATAAATAGCATGATTGATAGCTGAGCATATTATTATGAAATTTCAAAAATATCAAACACAAAGAGAAAATTATAAAAGTTTCTTGAAAGGGAGAATATGTTACTGAAAAAGCAAAAATACCCCATTAGTATGAGACTGGTAAGTAGCCATAATGTATGCTGAAAGACAATAGAGCAATAGTTGGAACAAGACACCTGAGAGAAAACTATTTTTAACCTACAATCCTATGCCCACCAAAACTAGCATTAAATACCAAGGGCAAAAAATCATTTCAGATTTGCAAGAATTTAAGAACCCATAATATTTATCCATCCAAAATACCTTTATTGAAGGAAGAAAAGAGAATGATGTGGTTTTAAGGAAACTGTAGGGAATAAAAACACAAACCAATCATAGAATTATGTGTAAATAATGGCTGATGAACAATGGCCAATAAATCATTTACAAGCTCCATCTAAAATATCCCAGATGATTGCAAAATGTGAGACAGGAATGAGGATGCAGATAGATAGGCAAAAGTATGGTTACATAATTTGTTCATAGATAAAATATAGATATGAATTAATGTTAGACATTGATTATAAATGTGTGTGAAAGTATTAAAGATGATAACCAGAAGAACAAAGTGAGACATAAAATCAGAGATAATAAGATCCAATGAAAAAGAAACAAAGAAAACAACCTGGTAAGTGGAAGGAAGGCAGAAAGAGAGGGGAAGAGAGATATCAGAAAAAATGAGAGAGAGAGAGAGAGAGGAAAAGTGGGATAAAGAATAAGAAAACAGAGAACAAAAATATATGATAAACATAAAGACAAATATAAAGAAAACATAAGAGACCTCTTTACTTCCCTTATCCTACTACCCTTTCCAGAGGTAATAGCTAACATTATGGTTTGCACATTTCCATCTTTTATACAATTTCAGAGATAGAGTCATGTAGTTGATGTTAGATAAACAATTGATTAATAAGTAGATAGAATACAATGTGTTATAGCTAGATAATAGAGATTTTTGCTTATGTTTTTATTTTCCTTTTTCTAAAGAGCTCAATTAAATGTACTTAAAAGATACATTTAATGTGCTTTTAAAAAGTTGCTGGGAGTCATGGCACATGCATGTAATCACAGCAACTGAGAAGGCTGATGTAGGAGGATTGAGAGTTCAAGACCAGAGGCTGCCTGCCCAACGCAGCAAGACCCTGTCTCCAAATAAAAAATTTTTTACCAAGGGCTGGAGGAGCATTTGTCTAGCATGCATCCCTGGATTCAACCCCCCTACCCACCATCTGTACTGAAAAAAAAATTATAGAAAAGTTCACCCATTCTCTTCCAAGTGTAGAAAGAATAATATAATACTCTTTACCCATTTCCAACAATTAATCATGATATTCTCAATCTTGTTTCATTTTTCATACATTCACGTATGTTTTTATTCCTGAACATTTCATTTTTCCTTTTGTAATTATTTTAAAATGTATATCATCCTACATTATTCATGTTCTGGAACATTTTAAAGCAAATGTGAGACCATCCTCCATTTCACTTGTAACCACTTCATTTGCATTTCTGACTGATACCAACTGCCCTTTACTTCCCTGTAGTCTATCACACATCTAACAAAATTAATAATAATCCCTTAATGCCATTTAATATTAAGTCCAAGTAAAATTTCCCTAATTGTCTCAAAGACTTCCTTTTACCCTGGAGTGTCTTTGTACAGTGAAGTCAAAGAAGGTTCTCATAATATATTTTGCTAGTTTTACAAACCTTCTGCAGCATTGGATACACATTTGGTACTTGCCAAATAATTACAAAAAAATACTCTCTTTCTTGGAATTTTTTAAATTGCTATTGAGATAGAATGTATTTTCATATACTTGTTTGACTTTTAGCATTCTATTGTGAATTGCTTGATTATATTCTTTGATAAATTTAATGTTTTCTTTTTCTTGTGTATTTATAGGAGCATGTTGTATTCTGCTACAGCCATACTACCCTGGCATCTGATCTCATCTGATCTCAGAAGCTAAGCAGAGTCAGGACTGGTTACTATTTGGATGGGAGACTGCCTGGGAATACTGCTGTAGGCTTTGGAGGACCTGCCAGCTCACTCACAAAACAATCAGCCATTGAAAACCCGATGAAGAGCAGAGAAGCACTGACATAATGCCAGGCATGGCACAGTGTCAGGCAGTGTTTCGTTCTGTTCTACATAGGGTGGCTATGAGTTGGACCTGACTCGACAGCAGTTTACAACAATTGCATTCCGGTAATTTTTCTTTATTTTGTTGCATTATGTTTTCTCATACTCTGCCTTTTATTTTTATAACTTTTTAATTTTCATGTAATCATCAACTTTCTCCTCTATGATAATATGAAGTTTATTAATACTTTGTTAAAACTTTTTCTGAAACTATCTTTTTCCTGAGAATTATCTTCTCATCAGCTAGAATCAAGTGTGTTGATCAATAAACTCCTTCCCAATTTGGAATTTAGCCTAATTTCCACCTGGAGTTATAGGAAGACATTTGCAAACAATCTAAGTTAGACTTACAAAGTTTTACATTCTATAACATATACACAGAAAAATAATTCATAAGGCAAGTTTGTACACTTCATATTCCAAAAACCACAAAAGGTGGTTTTTTTGTTTTGTTTTGCTTTACCAGAAAAAGTAGCTCACTTGTTATAAGCAGCACTGGAAATGACAAAATTCTAGAACTACCAAAAATAATTCCAAGCAGGTTACTGAAGATTCCCTAAAATGAAAGGTTGGTTTTCCAGGAATATTCACAATGACCTCATGGTCTTTTATCAGAATAACATTTCAAGGAGATTATTTTAAGTATATCCTTGAAATTTTACCTCATAAAACCTAGAGTTCTAAACACCAAGCTTGAGTACTTTCCAGCATCAGTGCTCGCAGGGGGAAAATAGCATGACAATTTTGATGCATATTTACAGAATACTCTTTTTATGCATATTATTTGTAGTGAGAGTTGAACAGCTGCAGAGGAGAGAGAGAGAGAGAGAGAGAGAGAGAGAGGGCACTAGGAAGTAGGAAAAATCTCAAACTAAGATGCAGGAGTTTTTTTGTCTTTTCTCTGGCTTTAAGGAATAACCTGTTAGCATTTCTTCTTCTCTCTTTACTCAGACAACTGCTATATTATTTCACAGCCCCAATATATTTAAATTAAGAGTTGTCCCCATAGAGTGAGATTTCAAGACAAAATATAACACAAGTAAAAATAGCAGTTTCCCTGAGTGAGTCAGTGTGTCTTTTCATCTGCTTTGGCTTGTCTAGAAATCACTCTACCCCTTTTTCCCCATAGACTCAGAGTCATAAGCTTCAAATCCTGGAAGCTACTCACTTAAAGCATGTCATACACCCAGTGTCCAAGTATGGTCAGTATGAGATAGCTGTCACTGAGAGCCCTTGTGGAAAATTAATAGCTGACTACAGAGGGCAAAATGATAGGGCAGATGGCTCTGTCACCACCACCGCAAAGAAACTCAGGGTCCAGGCAAATACCGCTGCATTTCATGCACTTGCTCCTTTGTTAATCCCACCTCACTGTCAGCAGCTGTCCTTCATTGTTTGGATTGGGGGAGGGGTTGTTTCATTTTCTACACACATTTTCTAGTTCTTCCAATTTGTTAATGACTCAAAAAACACAGTACAGAATTCCATTAGACATCTCTGAAAAGGATCTTCCCAGTCATTTCTTGAAAAAACAGTGGTTTCTATTTTTGTATACTGCAAAGAAAATAATGTTAGAGAGTAGTGAATTTAAGTTCTTTTAAGAAATCCTGCCAAAAAAAAAAGTCAGTTAAAGATAAATAATAGCCAATGGTTATATTCAGTTACCACCAATACATAATTAGGTTAATGTGGTAAAGGGGGGAAAGGGTAGGATAGTAAAAGTCATTCACGTTAGCATGATTGGGTGATTCATAAGTTTTGCACTTCTCAACAATGTCTGAGACTCAGTTAAGTATCTTGTTTTCCAACTGAACTTCTCAGCCAGGAAAAGACAGTAAAAACAAAGTTATAAGATGTTCACACAATCCTTTCCCTCTTTCTCCATCTCATAAAATGGCCCTAAATCTTATTTCCCCTTTGTCAGGACATCTCTGGTGTTAACAGCTGGTTTCAGCAAAGAAGCACAATGTCTTAGCTTCTCAAGTGTCAAGGTCATGCCCGAATTGAGCAACACAAGGCTGTATTTCAGAAGAGAAACTCACCTTCATTCTAGTTCCTTTATAAAAGGCCAAATATGCGTTCTTGCCAGAGAAATTCCTTGACATATAAATTCTTAAGGGTTCCGGAGAGTGTCTAACACTCCTTCTCTTCCCATAACTGATGCCTGATTTCTAACCAGAGTTAGTCACTCCTGTGATCCTGAACAAGGATTGATCACCAGTTTCACTGTGTACATCATTGGTGCCTCAGTTTTCCTCCATAAACTTTGCTAATATTTTTCTAAGGTAATAATCCTGAAGTTCTAGGGAGTCAATTGGTACTTTCATAAACTTTTAAAATTTGTAAAGAAGGTCTTTATGTTTCTATGTCTTCCTTAAAAATGGTGCAAGTAAAATGAATCCATGACTTAAAGTTGTCACATACTCCATGAAATACTATGGAACTTTTCATTCCTGTTTATGGAGGCTTTAGAGAAGCTATCCAAATCAACCTCTCCAGTTTACTCGTCTCTTATCAGGCTTGTTAGAAGTCCCTGCTAAGAAGCTTCCTTCAGCTCTCACAGCTAAAACTGGCATTACGGGACCATTATAAGATTCTCTCTTACTGACAAATCTGACTTGTAAGCTTACCTGCCCCATGTGTCTGTCAGTTTGTCATGCTGTGGGGGCTTACATGTTGCTATGATGATAAAAGCTATGCCACCAATATTTTAAATACCAGTGCAGCCACCAGCGGTGGATAGGTTTCAGCTGAGCTTCCAGACTAAGGCAGGCTAGGGGAAAGGACCCAACAGCCCACTCCCAAAACAATTAGCCCTTGAAAACCATATGAATAGTGGAGAAGCACTGTCAAATATAGTGCCAGAAAATGAGCCCACCAGGCTGGAAGGCATTCAAGAAATAACTGGGGAAGAATTGCTTCCTCAAAGTAGAGTCAGCTTTAATTATGGGAATGGAGTAAAGCCCCTAGGACCTTTTGCTGTTGTGGCATGACTCCAAATAAGAAGAAACACAGTGGCTGCAACAATGGGCTCAAATATAAAAAGATCCTATACATGACAGAGTGTCAAGGAGCATTTAGTTCTGTTGTACATAGGGTCATTATGAGTCGGACTTGACTCAACAGCACTTCACAGCAATAACAAGCTCACCTGCAAAGACCATTTATAAGGAAGTTCAGAAGGCTGATTACACACCAACTTCAAATCTTTTATGAATCCTTATTCGATACTACATCCATGCCATACAAAGTCTGAAAGCACCTTAATAACAAGTCAATGTGAAATTTGCAAGTGATTAGAGGGATAATTACTCTCTTCAAGGTTTTATTCCAGCCTTGTAAGTGTATCTTCCATAACCCACAAGGTCTTATCAACTCCCTCGATGCTTTTGTGCCTTAAAACCACATTGGCCAAACATCTTATGTATTAACACACCAAGCACTGGCCCAAACACCCTCTCTGTACTCTTTCAGGCTCCTGAAATTCCTGCAGCTCCATCTTTCTCCTGCTTACTCCTGTAAGAATAACTGAATAAACAAAATCACAAACATAAAATGCTTAACCACAGTTCAATTTCCATGAATAAGTAAGTTTATATGAATATTTTTGAGCTTAGCACTGTGGGAGAAATAACAAAAGTATAAGGACACAGTTCTAAAAATGTGCTGCTAAAAACACTAAAGCTCTCTGAAACCATTTCAGGAGACTCTATGAAGTCAAAAATGTTCTCATAATTTTACTAAGATGCTTCTTGCCCTTTTCACTTTACTCTTAATCAATCAAATGGTAGAGTTTTGGGGAGAGTAAGGACATATGATAACGGAATAAATTGAATGAAGAGCCAAATAGAAGAATCTAGTTGTCTTTTCTTAAGCCAAATATTATACAGACTTGGGAGAATATAGAACAATTCCACTCTTTCACTAAAATAATTTTCTTTTGGGAAATACACTTTATAAAATATATGATATATATTAGTATATAATGGAGTTATTTTAGTAACTTAGTGAATATAGTAAAGTTGTTATTATAAATAGCTAATATGATAAATATCAATGATACAACTACATAAACAGAAGCTCTTTGGGGTTCTTAATAGTATTTAAGAAGGTAAGTGGGTTCCAAAATTAAAACCTTGAGGACTGCTAATAGGAGCCAAAGTATTAGAACTGACATGACCATGGAGAATAAGAATAAAAGAGATGAACCATGAAAACAACTAAATGCCACATAGCTGAGTGTTGATCAGGGCGACATAGACTCAAAGTGAAGAGTTTAGTAGTGGAGGCAGCTAGGAAAGAGATGGCAAGAATAATTGGAAAGCAAGGTAATATTAGAAATAATTTACTAACCTGATTGTCACAGACACTGAATCATCTGATGGACTCTTAGTTTATCAGCTGTGGTTGGAAAGGCTCAGAAGTAGCTTGAGAACAGACTTAAGGAAAAACCTGGTTTTGAAAGATAGTAAAGATGGCAGGTAGGGGAGTGTTCAGTTGCAACAATGAGCACAGGTCACAGGGGAGAGCTGATGGAGAATATGTAGCAGGTAGTGAAGAAATGGACCTAACTGGAACAAAGGGTACCTACTGGCAGCTGGGAGAAGAAAACAGGATTGGGCCAATAGAGTTCTGCATCCCCAGGTAGACAAGGCCATATCCCTAAAATCTACTTCTGCATACTCAGAATGATATTCTCTTCATTCTATTAGCTTGAAATTCTATCAATAAAAAGTTTAATTGGATTATCAACATGAGCTTATGGATATCAAAAATGTCCTACCTTCAATATGAATTGTGACTAAACATCAACAAAACAAAAATCCTTAAAACTGAGTCAGTATGCAACTTCACAATAAATGGAGAAAGGATTGAGGTTGTCCATGATTTTGCTTTGCTTGGCTCTACAATCAACACCTGTGGAAGCAGCAGTCAAGAAAACAAAAGACACATTGTTCTTGGAAAAGCTGTGGCAAAAGATCTCTTTAGAATATTGAAGAGTAAAGATGTTCACATTAAGACAAGGGTGCACCTGACTCCTGGCATGGTATTTGCAGTCGCATCATATGGTTGTGAAAGCTGGACATTGAACAAGGGAGACAGGAGAAGAATTGATGCTTTTGAATTATGGAGCTGGAAACGAATATTGAATATACCATAGACTGCCAAAAGAATCAACAGATCTGTTCTAAAAGTACAACCAGAGGGCTCCTTGGAAATAAGCATGGCTAGATTGCATCTGACATATTTTGGATATGTAGTCAGGAGAGACCAATCCCTGGAGAAAGACATCATGTTTGAGAGACTGGCAGGTCAACGAAAAAAAGGACAACCCTCCACCAGATGGATTGACACAGTGTCTGCAACAATTGGCTTAAACATAAATAAGATCATGTGCTTGGCACAGAATGGGGGAGGTTGTTCCACTGTACATAGGGTCACTATGAGTCAGACTCAACTTGACAGCACCTAACAACAACAACAACAAGGTTTAAATGGGGGCTGGAGTTCAGTTCAGTTGGTAGGGCACTGCTCTGCACATTCTGAGGACTCGGGTTAGATCCCCAGCACTGGAAGAATGGGAGAAGGATGTGACAGTCCATTCCTGAAAACAATCTCGAAACAGCCATTGAAAACCCTGTGAGAGTCGTTATGAGTCCTCAATGGCACATAACAACAACAAGGTTTAAATGAGACCATTATATCAGAAACACCTTGGAAAAACTGTGAAGTACTGGATACAGCCTGAATATGATTCTTTTCTTAAAATGAAAAAACTTTTCTAGGTAAGAGCTATCACAACTTTTTTAAAAATTCCATTAATCAGATTCTTTTTCTCTCAGATTCCTAGCTGAGCTCCAGCATAGGAAAGGAATGGGAACTCTCAGGTCAGAGGAAGATATGGTAGGAAATGAGAGGCAGTATGGCGGCACAGGACACTTCAGTGGCACTTACAGCAGGCAAAGGTCATCCAAGGGCCCTGGTCCTAAGAGTGTGGAAGATGCCAAACACCAAAGGTGGCAGCATGGCTGGTGGTGAAATCAAAGGATTCCTGGTCCATCCGCCTCGCTTTGAGACTTGCTCACCATATGATCTTGAACAAATTATTTCATATTCTTTAAATCCTTATTTCTTCATTTATGAAATGGAAGTTTAAAAAAAAACCTACCCTTTTCTTTTGGAAGGAGTCTACGTCTTACTTCTACATGATCCTGATCTCCCTCTCTCATCTTTCTGTCCTCTCTCCTCTTATCTTTCAGGTCTCAGCTCCAAACTACTGCCTCAGATCACAGCACTTCAGCCAACCTCCATTCTCTATTATGGTGCCTTATTGTGTTTTATTCATGGCACTACAGTAAAATTATTTCACTTATATGTATTAGTTTTTTTGTCTGTTTATCCCTACTAGAACTGAAGGTCCATGAAATCACAGATAGTACTTACCTGTCCATATCTCCAGTACCTAAAACACAGCCTAATATATGTAAGTGCTCATTACATAGCCTAACTAAATGAGTAGTTGTTCACTGTGACAGCACATGTGCAAGATCAGAAGGAGATCTTCTTCCAATAGACCTTACTTGGATAGTTTAATTAAAATATTGCTTAAAATTGTTGTTGTTGTTGTTAGGTGCCATCGAATTGAGTTGACTCATAGCAACCCTCATACGGTTTTCAATGGCTGTTTCAGGATTGCCTTGGGAGTGGATTGCCACGTCCTTCTCCCATTTATGTGGTGCTGGGAATCGAACTCGGGACCTCAGAGACTGCAGAGCAGTGCTCTACCAACTGAGCTAAATAGTTGCTATAAATCATTATAGGGTTATCTGAAAGGCCATACAAAATAATTTACATTTTTTGAAAGCATAACTAGTTGGGTCCCCCTTGGATCTAGTAGAACAAATGTTCATTCATTGCCTTTGAGTGGAAACTGTGCTTAGCACTGATATACCATAGGGGCCAAGATAACACGATCTCTGATTTCACAGAGCTTATGGACTAGTACAAAAGGCTACTTTTAAAAATTAATTTTAAAACAAGTATGAGTACTATAGCAGGGTTATAAGTGCTATGGAAACAGAGGCATGTAACCTAATATGGGATGGGAAGTGGGAGGCATCAGGAAAGATTCTCACAGGGAGTTACAGGAGCCTGACAGATGAATTGGAGTTAGTGAAGTAAAATCATCGGAGGTTGTCTCCTAAGTTAATAAAGCAAATTGTTGGAAGTTTTTAAGAAGAGTCCAAGCACTTCTGACAACCTGAAAGGAGTTCAGACTGTACTTGATTGGGAGGGTAGTGGGAAATCATGGAAGAATTTCAAGGAGAGAAATGGCCTGAGTAGAGGAGGCTATGGCTACTTGGAAGGCAGGTGGGAAGGGATCAAAACTAACTGGTAGTAGTGAAGACCATTAAGATTCTGTGGTGAGAATCTACTAGGAGATGTTTTTTCCCTGGACCAAGAGATTGTTCATGTGCCTTTCAAAAAGTTACATTAATTTGAAAATCTTTAAGAGGATGAAGTTATAGATTTTAGTAGCCAACTTGATGTTTGAAATGAGGAAGAAGGCACAATCCATGGTGACCCAAAGATCTCAGGTATAATCTTGGTCTTATATGTTTCATAATGTTTGGAAAGCCAAACAGACTTAGTCCATTACCTAAAAGAAACTACGTTTATTCCAAAGTCATCTGGTTGGAGTCCATGGAGAGTGCAAAACGTTTCTTTACTGTTTCAATTCAAACACAGCCATCTTTAGATGAATGTCCAGAATCTCTCTATCTGCCTCCTACCTCAATTTAGGTTTAACCTTGTATCCACCTCCTGTGAATGAGGCCAGTGAGATTCCAATCTCTTTTGCAAAAGTTAGCAAAACCAAGTTCAGTCCATCCCTGGAGAGCCATATTGTATCCTAGAATTGTTCAGAGTACAGCACCCACAGCACAAATATACCTTTTCCTTCCTAATATTGATTCTACCTGTGTATAACTTTGGTGTTAGACTAGGCCTCTTCTTTCCCACTACCTATGAAATATGGAAATGACAAAGATCCAACAGAACAAGAGCTTCATGCTGACATGAGGTCAGGTGATTGGTTGGATGGTAATGAAATTCACAGAGTTAAGGTACTCTGGAGGAAGAGTACCAGAAATGGAGGGTAGTTATAATAAAGTGATCATAACACATTCAAAAAGAGACTTCCAGTAGAACAAGTGGACAAACTAGTGATAAACATGAGAGATTCATGGGCAGATAGATTTTTTTTTTTTTTTTTTTTTTTTGTGGTACTGGGGGTTGAACCCAGGGCTTTGCGCTTACATGCTCTGCAAATGCTGTACCACTGAGCTGCACCCCCAGCCCATCTTTTTACTTTGTGAGACAGGGTCTTGCTAAATTATGCAGACTGCCTCTGATCTCGAACCTGCGATCCTCCTGCCTCTGCCTCCCAAGTTGCTGGGATTACAGGTGTGTGCCACCATGCCCAGCTGGGCAGTTAGAATTTAAACAGTGGGAATAGACTGGATTATCTGGTGGGAGTACATAGAATTGTAAGAGAAAATACCCAGCACACAACCTCAAATGATCCAAATATTTAAGGCATAGGCAATAGAAGATGACCCTATCACAGGACAGTGCGAGAAAGGGGTCAAAGTAGGAGTAAAAAAAAACCCAGTATGGTGTTATAGCAGCCAGTGGAAAAGGACACGTCAAAAAGAAGAGAATATCATCAATTGAACCCTGCTGAACTGCAAATAAAAAGTTGTTGCTGTTGTCAGGTGGAGTCGGTATCCGACTCGTAGCGACCCTATGTTCAACCAGCAAAACACTATTGTCAATGCTTCTCTGCTGTTGATAGGGTTTTCAATGGCGGATTGATTTTTGGGAGTGGGTTGCTGGGTCTATCTCCTAAGCCTATAGCACCTGGTGTTCCTAGCCGTCCTCCCATCTAAGTACTAACGAGGCCCGGCCCTGCTTAGCTTCCGAGATCTGATGGGATCCGACGCCACATGGCTATGGCTGCAGGCAAATAAAAAGTAGGATGCAAAATATGCCCATTTCTTTCAACAACAAGGTCACTGTAACCTTAGCAGAAGCCATATAACCTAATAAACATGTTTTTCTTCAGTCTGATAGTGTTAGTTTTTGTTACTGTAACAAATACCTGAGAGGGAAACAATACAAGAGGAAAAAGGCTTATTTTGGTTCATGATTTCCAAAGTTTCAGTCCATGGTTTGCTGGCTCCATTACTTTGACCATCGAGTGAGGCAGAATATTATGGTAGCAGGAGCATGTGGCAAAGGAAGTGTTCATCTCATGGTGGCCAAGAAGGAGAAAGGTCGAAACATGAAGAGGTTAGGACAGAATAACCTTCCGAGGCCCCCAGGGAGCTATTTCCTCCAACCAGATCCCACCTCCTACCAATAATGTCATCAAATTATGACTCTCTCAGTAGATTAATCCATTGATGAAAGCAAAGCCTTCATGGTCTAATGACTTCTCAATAATTGGATCCACCATCCTATGAACCTTTTGGGGGACACTTTATATACAAATCATAACACTGGCATATAATCAAACAATGAAATTTTAATTAGTGAAAGATGGTCAGTAAAACCTTGTTTAACTTCCTACCATATATATCCTCATGTACACAAACAGAAACACTTAGGATTTAAACCATAGTGCTTTGAGCCCAACATATTTAAATGTCTTCTGTTCTCACTTGTCACTACTGAGCATGAACTAAATCTCCTAAATGGTGAAGTATTAAAATAATGTGTTGTGGATAGAAAGTATTCACAGCTGAAAATTCCAGTGGAGCAGAAGTGTTGGCACGTATGGACAGTGCCAGTTCTGAAACTTAGTGCTAAAAAGGGCTTGAGGTCTGGAGACATCAAAAGAAAATTGATAGAGAGGAGGTAAATCAACCTAGCATTACCACGAAGTGTAGGTTGCTTATATAAAATGATTACGTTTTGAGGAGAACGAAGGTAATATTTGGTTGGTTGTTGTTGCTGAGAGTTTTTTATTTGTTTGTTGGTTTTCACCCTGGTTTTAAGTCTCACATGATGAAAAAAGTAAATGCCTGAGTCAAGCTACCCTGATTTGAGTCCCTGGACAGGTAGTAATGAGTTCTGTGTCTTCAGATTTTCTCTGGTCTCGTAATGGCATCATATCGCAAATAAAAATACAGCTATGTACCTCCTACAAGTGTGTCCTATGTGAAAAGTACTTCCTAGAAAAGTTTCCATCAAAAATATATAAACCAACATTCTATGCATGTATGGATATGCTGTAATGAAACCCTTTACCTTTTACAATTAATATACACTAATTTAAAAATGCCTGCAGCTGTAGTCCTGTGGCATCCGATACCATCAGATCTCGGAAGCTAAGCAGGGTCAGGCCTGGTTAGTACTTGGATGGGAGACTGCCTGGGAACACCAGGTACTATAGGCTTGGGAGAAGGACCCGGCAACCCACTCCCAAAAAATCAATCTGCCATTGAAAGCCCTATGAACAGCAGAGAAGCACTGACAATAGCGTTTCCCCTGTTGTGTGTAGGGTCACTATGAGTCAGATACCGACTTGACAGCACCTAACAACAACA